>JASDQU010507682.1:9190-41538 GCA_032191745.1 Picea mariana | reverse complement strand
TGTTTTGGTTAACCACCAAAAGGGATATTATTTGTTCAAAATGAGGGTTTGGTGGGGATTAATCTATTATTTCTTAATTATAGTTGAGAATGAGGGTTTGGTGGAAATTAATCTATTTGTCACTAATCTAGGTATGCTGAAGACATGATATGTACATCGTGGGGCATGAACGTTAGATAAGTATTGTAAATTACCTACCTTGGTTTTTATTAGGGCACATTTTTTAATCAAGTTTATTTCAACTGAAATTTAAGAAATTACTAACTGAAATTGTAGCTTTGAAATTATTGTAATTGCATATTTGAGTTGTTGGGTTTGTATAATCTTGCTGTGAAATAATTTTTTCAAGGTTTATAATCTTGGTGCCTCATAAATTTAGAAAATTTTCATGGTGTATAATCTTAGTATTTCAAAAATTTAAAAGTTTTTAAGGTGTTGTTTCAGAAATTATTTCATAAATTCATAAATTTTTTSAAGGTGTATAATCTTGGTGTCTCAGAAATTTGGAAATTTTTCATGGTGTATAAACTTAGTGTTTCTGTGTATAATCTTGGTGCCTCAGAAATTTAGAAAATTTTCATGGTGTACAATCTTAGAGTTTAAAAAATTTTAAAGTTTTATGTGTTAGTGTTTTAGAAATTATTTCAAAAATTTTAAAAGTTTTTTAGGTGTTGTTTTAGAAATTTGGAAATTTTTCAAGGTGTGTAATCTTGGTGTCTCATAAATTTAGAAAATTTTCATGGTGTATAAACTTAGTGTTTCCATGTATAATCTTGGTGCCTAAGAAATTTAGATTTTTTTCATGTTGTAAATTTTTAGTGTTTCAAAAATTTAAAAGTTTCATTTAGACATTCTATCAAAACAAAATCAAAATTCCAGAATTTCAAATTTACATTTAAAAACATTAAAAATAATATTGAATAAAATTTAAATAATTGTTTATACTATTCTTTAAGAAAAAAGTGTTATAACATTATATAAATTACTATAAATCTTGGTAAAATGTTATAATATTCTATAAATTACTAAATCTCACGTTGTGGTTGGTCGGACTCGTGATACATAAGCATGACTATAAATGTGAACCTATGAGTCCACCAACACGCGAGTTCGCCAACCCGGGCACTGTGTTACATCTATTTTATTCTACTTATACATGCATTTCATTTCCTTTGGTGCAATAGCTTAATATATATTGTTTTATGTGTATTTATTATCTTATAAAGGTAGGGGTGGAACTTATCAAAAGCATGCCATGATAAAATAATAGTTTGATTATCTTCAAAAGATGATAAAGCTATGCAAACAAGACTCATAATTAAACTAGAAAAGAATGGTCCTAATAATATCATCGAATCTATTTTTTTATAATTATTTTCAAAATATGGAAAAGAAATGCATACAAGACAAATGGTTAGCTTTAAAAAAGTTCTAACAATGACATTTAAAAAAACAAATATTTTTAAAGTGGAGACACAACTTTAGTTTGAAAAAATTAGTTATTTCATTTGTTTGACAAGTGGAGACAAAAATTTAATTTCAAAAATTATTCACTAATGTAATTTATTCTATTTATACACAAGAATGGAATGAGGAAGCTGTCAGTCAGACTCGTGATACATAAGCATAACTATAAATGTGAACCCATGAGTTCGTCAACCCACTCACCTTGTCACATCTATTTTATTCTACTATATTTGTATATGTGCATTTCATTTCCTTTGGTGCAATAGCTTAATGTATATAGTTTTATGTGTATTTATCATCTTATAAAGGTAGGGTTGGAACTTATCAAAAGAATGTCATGTTAAAATAATAGTTTGATTATCTTCAAAAGATGCTAAAGCTAGTAGGGGGACATTAATAGAGAAAATATATAAATTTAGATTTATATTTATTATGAAAGTTTAACAAAACATGATTACATATTAATAATAAATATGCGTAGAGGGACTATAGCAATCGATAATTCGTTAACTTCATATTAATATGTCCTTTGACTATAAATTTTCGCTTCATTTCTATTGTTCGTTCTATAAAACTAAAAACATTATTTTTTTAATAATAAAATAAATGTTGTATGTCATCATCTCACTGGAGAATAGATTCGAAGTCTTATTGTCATCTTCACTATTCGCAATGTTTTAATTCATGTTTTAATCCAAGATCAACACGCATATATTTTCTTATGCATTGCTTGAAGGTGGATTAATGCTAGCATTAGTTTGAATGTTTGACTTAGCATTTTCTGCTAGCTAAATTTATCCTAAGTTTCGTTAATTATAAATATTTTTATGTTTGTTTTACTATTGTTATTACTATTATTAATACTTTTTATTATTATTTAGTACTTAGCGTACATAAACAGGTCTGCCACATGCATTCTTTCTTAAATGTTTACACAATGTGAGGCCCTTGGACGGTTTTGTCAGCCTTAAATGTTTATCTAACATGCCTCATAGCGTTAAATGTTTACTTAACATGCGTGTTACAATACATTTTCCTCTGATTTTTGGATACAATCTTGTCTGTAGTGAATTTGGGCAATTAGACCTATTCTTGCAGTTTGCAAGGTTGAGATCCTACACCCTTGTTTGCTTCAACTTTGAAAGGTTGGTTTCCTCCATCCATAGTTGGACCTATTGTTCTGTATCACAACATGCAACAACTATCGTCCCACAAAAATGTGAGAATTTTGTTGGTGGTAGAACTTGGGATTTTATATGCTTCATATGCTATGAAAACTATAGTTTCATATGAAAATTGGACACTAATGGAATGTATATTTCCTGTAAGTCCAATGTCTCCAACTCTGATGCCTTTAACACAGCTGTTGAGAATCTCTTAGCCAATTTTTCAACTAAAGTAGTGTCCGGTGGCTATGTATGTACCGATGATGAATTGGGGAAGCTTTTGGGGAAGGTGACCATCGCTAGCGGTGCAGTTCTGCCAAATATTCATCAAGTTCTCCTCCCCAAGAAGACCACTAAGAAAGTGGAGAAGGGTTCTGCAACAAAATCCCCCAAGTCAAAGTAAAAAAGTTATTCATTCCTCGACTTCTTCGGGTTGTTCAAATACAATAAATGGTGTTTTATTAACACCACCTATTCTTTTGGAGTTGTTTTGGTTAACCACCAGAAGGGATATTATTTGTTCAGAATGAGGGTTTGGTGGACTCATTGACTTCCATTTTTAAAAGTAAGCAGGTTATATAAATGTAATAGTATTTAAAGAAGCATTGTCAACTCCCTACCTTGGTTATTATCAGGGCACATTTTTTAATCAAGTTTACTTCAATTGAAATTTAGGAAATTTGACGCAAGCCACCCTCAGAGGCAACCCACTCTCACCAGGACCTTCTTCTTCACTGGCCCGAAGAGTTGTATCACTCTTCAAATCCCATATCGGGATTCCTTGTCACCCACAGGACACTTGATTGATCGTCCGGCAATTGTCTCGCGAAATCGGGTTTCATGATATCGCGAACCCTGTGTGCACGTTCTCATGCAATGCAAAACCCTAAACCCCGATGGGTCAACAGTCAACGGTTTCGTATATGAGGGATTTCCCTATCGGGAAATCGACACATGAAATGTCGCGATTCACTCGTCTTACAAAACCCCGAATGCCAATGTACCAATTCTCCGATGGCACTAGTTTTCGGTACTGATGATGTAGCGATCGGGAAATCACCGATTGGGGATTTGTGAATTCTATTTCCACGATCCACAAGGCCTTTCAAATCCTGAACCCCGATATGCGAGGCCACGTGTTAGTGCTCCACGCTATCCCTGTGGGACCCGTCGCAACTCGGAGTTTTTCTATTTCTCTGCAGTCCTTTCGACTCTGAAAAAGCCGAAGTGTCGAGTCCCGACTCCCCGGGATCTCATGCCACCTATCCTTGTCACAATCGACGGCTCCGATTAATTCGGGAAATCGCTACTCGCGATTTCAAGGGGTGTGAAACTCTTTCCTTCGCAAACCCTAATATGCCGATATGCGATGGCTTTTGATTCTTTCCTGTGCCTACGGGTTAACTTCCCCACAACCTCTCCGCGATCCGACGGTTAGCAGGATCTCGCGAATCTCTCCCACGAATCCTGTCCGTCGATTTTCCTTTTTGGATATTTCTTTGCTCTAAAACTCCTTTCTGTTTGGAACATCTCCTGGGTCTGTTCCCACGGTACTAGCAAGGAACTATCCCTCCTGAGCTTTGTCGACTCTGACTCCTTCAGAGACTTCCACACGATTCCTATGCTCGACCTCCAACAACTCTCAAAGTGTTGAAGTCACCCGGACCCTGTGCACTCGCAGCCACAGTAATCCCTATCTTCCTTTCTCAGACAAACTGCTGAGACCTCTATTCAGCCTGCACTTCTCCTGCACGACTTCTTCAACCTAACTCAACTCCTGGGCAGATGAGAATAAGAGTTTAACTGTCTAGCCTCATCAACGCACTCTATGTGAATGAATTCGACTGCACTCTATGCAGGAATCTCCTAGCTCAGACAGAGAAACAATTGAAACTCATTCTCATTTCTCAGACTTCAGTTGAAAACCCTGAAATCCCATGCACAGCATAACCAAAGCAAATGCATACAAGGAAACAAAACATTCAGGGACACATAAGCAACATAAATAGAGAGACAACACCAGTCATGAAACTGAATCAAAGGCTCTTTTCTATTAGTTCAATCTGTACAGGGTGTTCTTCACAAACTCTCTGCTCTTCTCTGCTTGCTCTCAATGATAATGATACAATGATACAAAGGAGGGTGTCTATATTCCATTTCCCTCTTCGAACTCTAAAACTATCAAATCTACCATTAAGTCCTACCTAACAGCATTAAAATTATTAAATGCCTTCCTATCTATTTCAGACAAGAGCGTAAGGCTCGAGGTCTGATATATTACAACAGGCGCTCCCTCATAAATGTTACATCGAAGGATATGGCGCTTCATCATAAATGAAGATTCAAAGAGTTATCAAATTTATATGTCATGTGTTTAAAAATACATGCGCTGGCTCCACGCTGGCTTTGGAAGTCATGATGCTCCTGCATCAAAATTACTAACTGAAATTGCAGATTTGAAAATAGTGTAATTGCATATTTGAGTTATTGGGTGTGTATAATATTGGTGTGAAATAATTTTTTCAAGGTGTATAATATTGGTGCCTTGGAAATTTAGAAATTTTGCATGGTGTATAATCTTAGTGTTTCAAAAATTTAAAAGTTTTTTAGGTGTTGTTTCAGAAATTTTTTCATAAATTCAGAAATTTTTTCAAGGTGTATAATCTAGGTGTCTTATAAATTTAGAACTTTTAAATGGTGTATGAACGTAGTGTTTCGATGTATAATCTTGGTGCCCAGAAATTTAGAAAACTTTCGTGGTGTTTTATCTTAGTGTTTCAAACATTTAAAAGTTTCAGGTTTTTCAGAAATTATTTCAAAAAATTTAAAAGTTTTTTAGGTGTTGTTTCATAAATTCAAAAAAAATTTCAAGGTGTATAATCTTGATGTCTCATAAATTTAGAAATTTTTCATGGTGTATAAACTTAGTGAACTTCTGTGTATAATATTGGTGCCTCGGAAATTTAGTACTTTTTCATGGTGTATATATTTAGTGTTTCAAAAATTTAAAAGTTTCATTTAGACATTCTATCAAAACATAATCAAAATTCCAAAATTCCAAATTTACATTTAAAAACATTAAAAATAATATTGAATAAAATTTAAATAATTGTTTATACTATTCTTTAATTAAAAAATGTTATAGCATTACATAAATTACTATAAATTTTGGTAAAATGTTCTAATATTCTATAAATTACTAAATCTCATGTTGCGGTCGGTCGGACTCATGATACATAAGCATGACTATAAATGTGAACCCGTGAGTCTGCCAATTATTCTACTACTTTTTTATATGTGCATTTCATTTCCTTTGGTGCAATAGCTTAATATATATAGTTTTATGTGTATTTATCATCTTATAAAGGTAGGGGTGGAACTTATCAAAAGCATGCCATGTTAAAATAATAGTTTGATTATCTTCAAAAGATGATAAAGCTAGTGGGGGCATTAATAGAGAAAATATATAAATTTATATTTATATTTATTATGAGAGTTTAACAAAACATTATTACATATTAATAATAAATATGATATGTAATATCAATATGGACCTTAATATGATCTCCTATATGTTGGACCAGTCTAGTTGTTACTTAGTGTGTGTTGCTCTAAACATGAAGTTTGTTATGCAAGATTGATTTTCTATAATTGTAAAGAAAGAGTTTGATAAATGCAGATACGAATACTAAACAAAAGAGAAAATCATTGTAATTTTATAATTGTCTTACTTTATTCATAAATAAAAATGAAAAATAAAAAATAAAAAAAATATGAATAATTAATTGAATAAAATTTAACAAAATATTATCACATATTAATAATGAATATGATATTTAATATTAATATTATATGATAGATATCATTAATTTTACTTTATAGTTTATTTATTAATATTAATATAAAATAGTATATACAAGTATGTATCTATTTTAATTCTAGAGTCAAGAATGATCAATTTCTAGGTACAAACCTTTATTCAAGTTTTGTACTATAAAGGAGGTTTATACCTTGAAAGATTTGATCCCTCTCCACACTTGAAAAATCCCCCATTAAAATGCATTTAGACATTCTATCAAAACACAATCAAAATTCCAAATTTACATTTAAAAACATTACAAATAATATTGAATAAAATTTAAATAATTGTTTATATTATTCTTTAAGTAAAAAGTGTTATAGCATTATATAAATTACTATAAATCTTGATAAAATGTTATAATATTCTATAAATTACTAAATCTCATGTTATAGTCAGATGGACTCGTGATACATAAGCATGACTGTAAATGTAAACCCGTGAGTCCGCCAACTCACGCACCATGTCACATCTATTTTATTCTATTATATTTTTATACATGAATTTCATTTCCTTTTGTGCAATAGCTTAATATATATAGTTTTATGCGTATTTATCATCTTATAAAGGTACGGGTGGAATTTATCAAATGCATGTCATGTTAAAATAATATTTTCATTATCTTCAAAAGATAATAAATCTATGTAAACAAGACTCATAATTAAACCAAAAAAGAATGGTCCCAATAATATCATCTAATCTATTTTTTTGATGATTATTTTCAAAATATGAAAAAGAAATGCATACAAGACAAATGGATAGCCTTAAAAAAGTTCTAACAATGAGATTTACTTCATTTGTTTGAGAAGAAGTGGAGACACAAATTTAGTTTTAAAAAATTTCATTATTTGATTTGTTTGACAAGTGGAGACAAAAATTTAATTTCAAAAATTATTCACTAATGTAATTTTTTCTATTTGTACATAAGCATGGAATGAGGAAGCAGTTAGTTGGACTCGTCATACATAATCATGATTATAAATGTCAACCCGTGAGTCTGCCAACCTTCTCACCATGTCACATCCATTTTATTCTATGTAACATCCCGCTCTTGCGCGCACTAAGTGAACTTATTCTTTGAGGATCACTTGCTTGCAAGTGATCCATATTATTATACTATTGGTTGTTTTATTATGATCATGAGATATTATGGATATGATGATATGTTATTTTGTTGTATTTACATAGACAGGTGTTATTGACTAGGTCCTCCTGAGTGTGCATGACTTTGGACATTGAGGATGCAGAGGCATCAATGAAACCCCTTGGACTCTGGATCGAGTTAAGGAATGGAATATTAGGGTTTTAATGTTGTTGATGTGACATATATACATATTATTATATGTTATGATGATTGAATATTATTGTTGACATGATTCGTTGATGGATGCAGGCTGACGATAGCTTGCCGACCAGACTCACATGTGGAGTAGAGGGGTCACGCAGGACAACCAAAGACATTGAGGGAGAGGTGTGGCATCATCCGCCCCACAACCTACTAGCACTCCCATCGTGGCTCGAACTATAGGTTAAGGATTACCTAGTTTGAGAAGACCCACGATGTTGTGAGGGAAAACTATGAAAGCCCCTCATGATGATTCTAAGGGGCGCGCAATAAGGCAGGGGACTTATTCCTTAGAGGCCCTTAGTCTCCTAAAAGAACATATGGCAGAGTATCGACTCTAAGGGTTTGATGTCTACCAAAGTTAGTCAGGCAAGTGGCACCCTTTGAGCATGTAGTGCGCCCTGAAAGGAACGTCGCGCAAGGAAAATAGAAAGAGGCGAGTGGCACCCTTCGAGCACATAGTGCATCCTGAATGACACGTCACGCAAGGAAAATAGAAAGAGGCAAGTGGCACCATTGGAAAACATAGTGCATCATGAAGGGAATGTCGTGATTTTAACGGGTAAGTGAATAAACCAAGTCGACCTTAAAATGAATGATGTGATAAGTAAGGTTTAAAAACAATTTTTTTTCCCTAAAAACAATGTCACCCAACCTAATGAAATCAAAACCTAGGTCTAAGTAGAACATGTGGTAAAAAAATAATAATAATAAATAAACATGTAACAAGAAGGAGGGTAAGAAATTCAAACTTATTTATTAAATTCAAAATTATAATGGAGGATTAAACTTTTAAAAAATGGGTAATGGTTGTTTTTTTTTATCTACACTTGCTAAATTAATTTTTAATTAAAAAGGAAAAAGGGTAAATGGTTGTTTTATCTACACTTGCTAAATTAATTTTTAATTAAAAAAGAAAAAGGGTAAATGGTTGTTTTATCTACACTATTGATTTTTAGTTAAAAAGGAAAAAAGGGGGAAACTTAAAAGAAATAGGAAACTTAAAGAAAAGGGAAACGTAAAGAAAAAGATGAATGTCTAACTTAGTAAGAAATCTTGCCTTTGGAACTTTCTAATTGTGAAATCAACTAGGAGTTAAGTAAGGCGTAATTCATTTAAAAAGTGTAAGGGAATTTTTTGACACCGAGGAGTGCTTTTAGGAATTCTCTTAGGTGGATGAGGGAAATATAAAAATTTAATTAATTAATAAAAATGATTTTCTGGTGCAACTAGGGGATCAGGCGACATGTGGGCGACATGTGGACAGGGGAGTTTTTTCGAAATTAATTAACTAAAAAAGGAATTAATGAGAATTTGGGAAACTAGTTACTTAAAAAATCTATAAAAATGATGGAGGAGGAGGATTATGGATCTCATATTTTTGCGTAATGTTACGCTGATGAAATTTTACCTTGACTAAAATTTCTCTTGTGGGAGTTGGGATAGCCATCTCGGGTAACGAGTGGTAGCTCAACCTTGCGAGACGATCTGGGTGCTATCATTCTCTAGTATTGTGTGTATGGCCCCTTTGCGGATCAGGGGGATGAGGGGGAAAAATATTACCCCTAGCATTGGCTGGGAGGTACCGGTGAGGTCACATCGGTCAGCAAGTGGGAGTTGGAAGGAGTGCACATGGGACAACAACTTCGGAGCATTCACGTTTGACTAAGGTACACCTGTTAAGTTTTTACTTGCAATGAAATTTAATTTACACATGTTATTTTTTTTTCTCAGTTGAATATTACATTGCCTTGATCTTCCTTGCACCTGCTTTCCTACGGTATTTGTAATACCCTTGCTCGTTGTATTCTAAATTGATTTCCATGGTGAATCCAAACTCTGATTGCAATGACTTCTCTACATTTGTTTTTAATGATTAGTACGAAGAAAAATTGATTTTTTATCTTTTGTCCCTTACACTTTAGTTATTAGTCTATGCTTAGCAGTCATCTAGGAGCTGAATCGATGGTCATCACTTCGGTTTTTAAATACCTATAGATTCAAATGCCCTCCTTTCATGTGCATGGATAATAAGTGAAGGATAAATTTCTCCCAATTATATAACCCTTACTTATCTCTATGTTTTTCTCTTATTATTAACCCCTGATCTTTTCACCTTCTTGTGAATGAGTATCTCCGCATTTTGATTGATTAAAACTCCGATTTTCTATGCATTTTTAATTTCTTAAACTTTGGTAAATCTCTGCGTTTTGGATTGATAAAACTTTACTTTTGTGAATGATAACCTCTGAGTTTTGAAGGCCCAATCTCTACGTTTTGGGATTGATAAAACTCTACATGTTTGAATGATTAACCCCAGTGTTATGGAATGGTAAATCGTTGCGTCTTTTTAATGATAATTCCCAACGTTTTAAATGGAGAATCTTTTTTTTTTTTTTTTTATGATTTCCATCGTTGAGGAATGGTAATTATATGCATTTTTTTATGATGATTCCAACGTTTGAAATGATAAACATATGTGTTTGATTGTTAGATCACAACATTCACACCCCGTTTCTCCTGGCATTTTACACAGCATGTACCCCATGAATTTATGAGTCATTTACCCATATCTAATAGACAATGATTTATTTGTTTTGTTGTTATGTATGGCAATGATTTTATGTAGTTATTGTTCATTTATGATAGCGATTTTAAATATGACTATGTTTTAATATGATTATGTACATAACTATGCTTTAAATATGGAATGACCGCTATTTGAAATTTATGATAGACAACACCTTTTAAATATATGATATACAACAATTCTATTTTGTATATACAGATATTCTATACTCAGTGATTCTATATGATAGCAATTCTATGTGAAAACAATTCTATATGACAACGATTCTATATGATATCAATTCTATATGATAGTGATTCTATATGCACCTTTTAAATATATGATATACAACAATTCTATTTGTATAGACAACGATTCTATAATCAGTGATTTTATATGATACAAAATCTATGTGACAACAATTCTATATGACAACGATTCTATATGATAGCGATTCTATTCTATATGATAGCGATTCTATATGATAGAAAACCTATTTGATAACGATTATGTATGACAACAATTCTATTTTATATTCTATTTTGTATATGACAATGATTCTATTCTATGTTTTATTTTGTATTACTAGACAATGATTTCATACTCTTAATAGACAACAAGGGCGTATGTTTAATAGACAGTAATAGCATATACTAATAGACAACGATTTCATTATCTTAATATACAACAAGGGCATATGTTGAATAGACAGTAATAACATGTATTTACTAGACAACAATTCATACATTAAATAGAAAACAATAGCGTATATACTAATAGACAATAAAATCATGTATTTAATAGATAGAAAATTGTATGTGGAGGAACAATGTTTGAAAGTTCATGGCTCAATCAATATCTTAAAGGGAACTGTTTAAGAATTGGGGGACAAGGTGGAGCTGGATGTGGGTTGGGAACCTTTCCATACCCTTTCTTATGGGTTCACGATCAATCTTGATACAAGATCAAGCATTGACTCAGTAGTTGGTATTGGATTGGTATGCTCTATCCTTGGAAAAGAAGAAATATTACAGGAAATATCTAGTAATGGAGGATCTCAAGATTTTGGGTAAGTCTACTACACTACCTCTTAATCCATTTGTGGAGTCCTTTTTTTTAAAAAAGATGTAGGGACTAGACGAATTTCTTGTGGAATCAAAGAAGAAGGTTATATGTAGTGGAAGGATGGTCTCTTTGTCAGATGATTTGAATTTATTCGGAGGGGTTGTGAGTAGGGATACTACTAATGTCCAATCTTGTGAGTCTATTCATTCTATAGATAAGGAAAATCTTATAGGTGGCAGTAATTTCCAGAGGTCTAGGTTCAAATTTCCCAAAATACCTAAGGGAGGAAGTCAACTTCGAAAATATCTCAAGAGAGAGAAATTAAAGAAGTGGATCAAAGTAAATAGAGGTTGATTATAGAGGGCATTAGAGTAGGATTAAACCCCTCCTCGATGTCCTAATGAAATCACTTTCAGTTAATATGAGAGGCCTAGGGGGTAGGCCAAGAGATTGGCCCTCAAGAAACTGGTGGAGTTAGACAAAGAAGATATAATTATAATACAAGAGACAATGGAAAGGGATGCGAGTTAATTTTTTAACTCAAAAAATATTTGGGGGAGTGAGACTTTCTTTCTTTAGATTTAGAAGGGTTTTCAATGGGTTTCATTGCTCGTTGGAATCACAATGTGTCCCTTATTAATTATTTCGGTGTTCATTTAGGGATTTTCACATAAGTATATAATAAAATATTGGGCTTTATTATGACGTTACTAAATTGTATGGACCTTAAGAGCGTAAACAATTTTTCTAGGAAAATTTGTTTTCTTTTGAGTCTATTAAAGTTGATAACCTCATTGTTAGGAGGCACTTAAATATTACTTTGAATATAAGGGAGGTGTGGGGGTCTAGTGCTAGAGTATATAGATTAGCCATATTCTTCCATAACCAGTGTTGTCGACATTGATCCTATTAAGCTCAAGCCAACTTGGAGCAATAATAGAAAAGGGGTACATTGTGTTTCCAAGATGATTTATATTTTTTTGATTTATGGGTTCCTTTTACATAAATATATCTTTTCTAGGACCCAATAGATTCTTAGATAACTTTCCTATTGTTTTGGAATTGGATAAAAATGATCTAAATCCAATAGCTCCTTTCAAGTTTAATCTAGGATAGGCCAATGAAGAGGATTTTCAAGATCTTGTGAAGGTAAATTGGTTGAGGTGTGAAACTTCATAGGAGAACATTACTTGTGAACAATATGTAAAGGCTTTGAAAAGAGTTAAGAAAAAGGTGGCCGTGTGAGAGGAAAAAAAAAAGAGAAATGGATGGTAAGCTAAACAAAGTGGAGAAGAATCTTGAATCACTTTTTTATTTAATCTAGGATGTCAACTCAATGATGTTGATAAGGTCAGGTGATTTGAAATAAAAAAAGGCAAAGTTACTACAGGATAGGGAAAGGGAACAAAGGATCAAGAGTAGGGCAATTTGGATTGCGTTAGGGGTTCAAAACACCAAATTTTTTCAAAAAATTGCCAATTACAGAAAAAGTGTTAATATAATTTTGAAATTAATAAATAGAGAAGGGAAGAATCTCAACACATTTCGGGATCTAACTGAGTTAGGAGTGCAACTTATTGATGAAGTGTTCAAATAACTAGATAACAAAAACATAGAAGATTTTTTCAAGGTGCCATCATATTTCCCTAAACTAGTTGGAGAAGAGGAGAATGAAAGGATGTATAGGGTAGTCAAAAGGAAATTGTTTATGTTCTTAATTCCTTTATATAGAAGTACATTCTCGAATGGTTGGACCGTGGAACTATATATTGAGTTTTTTACCTATTTTAGGTAAGGATCGTTTTCTTCCGAAAAAATACACCTAGTAATTTCAGTAGAGGATAATAATATTTCATGAGTAAGGGTATTTCCATCATCCCTACTAGGGAAAAATCTGAAAAGATTGAAAGTTCTGAGTCTAAAGAAATACTTTGAGTCCAATGTAATACTCATCGATCAAGATATCATCGAGGAACCAAAAATAAACAAAAAAATACATGAAGTTATTACATATCGAGGGGTTACACGCCTCCCTATCAACGGCTATAATCCATAAGCATTATTTAATAGAAAAAAAAAACTTCATAAACCAATCATTACTTATTCAAGTGCTCCAAAAATTCCATGGGTTATGATAGTGAGATTTTTTTTAGAACCTCAACTCAAAGATAGTCAAAATCCTAGAGCCATGATTCATGAAGATAAGTATAAGAATTCCCTTATTGGAACTTTTTGATCTTTTAGGCTCCTTGTTTCATTTCAAGGTCATCTTTGGATAGTCTATCTTCTTCCTTGTTAATTTCCTTATAAACATGAGAAAAAATGATGTGAGACAAGTAAGGTTGCAATTATTTGATATCTCAGTAGAGGGATTGTAATATTAAATTTCTAAATTCAGCATTGTCATTTATCCATTGTATCATAAGGAGAGATTCCCCTATAACATGAATATGAGAGATTCCTTTTTCAATAGAAAGTAGGAGAAGTGAGAATTCTTAGTCAGATTTGTTGAATAACTGAGAATTTCTAGGAGAGTTCTTATATATTTTAATTCCACTTTTATTGCTCTCATCCCAAAAATAGATTGTCCTAAGACTTTTGAGGGATTTAGGCCTATCTCCCTATGCAACTACATTTACAAAATCATTTCCAATGTCATTACAGTTAGACTAAATACTATCCTCTCATAAGTAATCTCTCCTAAACATTTTGTCTTCCTCAAAGGGTGCTAGATACATGAGTCTATAGGATCATCATTGGAGGAAATGCACACTATCAAAACCTCACATATTCCAGTAGAAATGATCAAGTTATATCTTTCTAAGGCATATGATAGGGTCTCATGGTTGTATCTTCACTTACTCTTAATTAACATATGGTTCTCACTTCCTTTGGTCAAGTGAATTATGGGATGTGTGACTATTGCCTTCTTTATAGTATTCATTAATGGATCAACATCAAACGTATATAAGTATTAAAAGGAGATTATAAAGGGATGCCCACTCTCACCCTACCTCTTTCTTTTAGTATCAGAGGACTTAAGTAGAGCCATTAGTGAAGCTAGGAGAATCAGAAGTGTGAGAATAGGATAAGCTACACACACTCATTGTTCATAGATGATGTTCTGCTTTTCTATTTTAGATTAGAAAGGGAGGCACAATGTTTCAAGAACATTTTATAGATTAACAACAAGGCTACAGTCATGGAAAAAAATGAGAATAATTTTGCAGTTCATACAGTTGGTTTGAATGGTATCCAAGATTTGGGTATCGAAGAGTGTCTTTATTTTCAACACTTAGAAATGTAAGAAGGGGTTAAAAATATGGGATTTAATCTTAAGCCAAATTTCTATGGAAAGGAAAATTGGTATTGACTATTGTCTAAAATTGAAAAAAAAACATCTTGTTTTGGTGCAATAGGTGGTTGTATAAGGGATGCAGATTGGTTTTGATAAAGTTAGTAGTAGAAGATATTCTAGTAAACTAACACAGCCTAGCTCATATACTTAAAGGTATTATTGAAAAATTAAGAAATATTTGTTTTCGTTTTATGTAGAAAGGGAGAAATGAGTACAAAAGGAGTCATTTGGTTAAGTGGCAAAGGATTGCATCTCCAAAATACATAGGGGGTTGGGGGCTAAAGAACATAAATTTATTTGGTAAATCTCTAGAATAAAAATCATTATCTAATTTCATCACAAAGAAAAGCCTATGGAAAAGGATTCTTATTCATAAATACATTTCTCCAAAAACTCTCTTGGAGTGGATTAGAAAGGAAAGGAAGAATATAGTGAATGTATCCAACCAATAGAAGGAAATGATATTATCCTTCACAATCATAGGTTATTTTTTGAAATCACAAGTGGGAGATGGATCGCAAGTAATATTAGGGGTAGATGCAATTATGGTGTGTGGTAGGGACATATTCCTCCTTGATGAAATGATACAACACCTATAGGTAAATTGTATACATACACTTAATTTGGTTGACAACCCAGATGACACATGGTAGTGTGAAAGTCCAATAACTAAATGGTTGATGCAAAGGTTGATACAATATTCTTTAAAATAGGTATTAGATTGGTATGAGGTGTTATGGTTTTGACAGAAGGTGTTTAGATTGAAACTTTGTACAATTTGGATGTGACTACTCAGGTCATAGGTAATGTAAATACAACGTCCATGGAAAAGGACCAAATCAATATTGACAACATTGAAGATATCAAGCATAATGTTGTGGCAATCATTGTATGAGATATCTTGGTGAAAAGAACCCAAGATAATTGTGAACTAAGAATAGTATCCATGGAATTGATGACCTAAATAAATCTTTTCATATTTTTGAGGTATGTGTACTCAAAAATAAGAATATGATTTAATTTTCCTTGAGTAATAGAAAATCTTAAGAAGTTCTTGAGTTTGTGCATTATGATAGTTTTGGGCCTATGGATGCAATATCCATTGAAGGGCCTCATTTTTTTATCACTTGTATTGATGACTTCTCACAAAATTCAAGAGTTTAATTCACTAGGAACTTAAGTGATGTTCTTGGAATTTTTAAGATCTTTGTTTTCTTGGTTCAACGGCCTCCATAAACTATGTTTGTGGTTTGGGTAGAATCTTAGTGGAGAGAATTCCTCTATTTCACATCTCAAGCATTTTGGGCATGAGGCTTAAATGAATGTACCTAAGCTAAACAAAGAAAAGTTTGACTACAAATCAATCAATTGCATATATGTTGGATATTTAGGAGGAGTGAAGGGTTACAAGTTGTGGATTCCATCTAAGCATCGAGATACCCACAATTGGAATGTGATATTCAAGGAGGAGAAATGGTGTGAACATTATCATGAAAAATTTGTACTGGTAGAAAAGGTACAACATGTAGTGGTTCCAAAATTCCAATGTGGAGCCAAAGATTAAGTTGAATGTTAGAGGGACCAAATGTAGAAATTCCATAAGAAGGAATTCAAAATCAGCATGAATAAAATCTACCATTAAGACTTGGTGAAAATGTGCATCTTGAACACGATCAATGTGATCCGTGACCAAGGGCATATTTTGAGAAGAATTGTGGACAAAAAAACATGGATAGGTATGGCTATGATCACATTAATTTTAATTGTTTTTTGTTCCTTTCCATGGGTGATGAGATAAGAAATGTCAAAGAGGCTCTTAATGGTGATGATTCTCCTCACTAGAAGAAAGCAATGGAGGATGAAATGAAATCCTTGAAACAAAACCAAACTTGACCTTTATAAGAGTTGCTTGAAGGAAGGAAATTGGACATAAATGGGTGTTCAAGGAGAAGTATAATGCAAACAGTTATGTAGAGTGGTATAAGGCTCATTTGGTAGTAAATGGGTGCTCTCAAGTATAGGGAATTTATTATTAGGAGACCTTCTCTTCAGTGGCCAAGATGACCTCTATTAGGTTGTTGTTGGCATTATATTTGTTTATAATTTGGAAGTGGATAAAATGGTTGTGAAGACAATGTTTCTCCATGGTAAGCTCAAAGAAAAAAAAAATTATTCAAAACAACTAGAATGATTTGGGGTAAAAGGGAGAGAATACATGGTGTGTTCGTTGAAGAGATAATTGTATGGATTGAAATAGTCCCCATGACAATGCTACCAATAGTTTGATAAATATATTGTGGGACAAGGGTCCATAAGGAGTGAAGCAAGCATTGTATTTACTTCAAGAAATAAACCTTAATAATTTCATTATTATTGTATTATATGTTGATGATATTATTTTGATTAGTGAGTTTTAGACAAGAATACTAAATCCAAATTGCCACATAAGTTTGGCAAGAAGGACTTAGGTGAGTTGCATTATGGATTGAGAAATGAGGTGAAGAAAAACTATCAAAATAGGAAATTGTATATCAACCAAAGTAAGTATGTTAAATACATACTTGATTTCTTTGGGATGGATAAATTTAAGCAGAATTGCACTCCATCTCAAGTGGGAGTGTGTTTTTCGACTACATGTGTCCTAAGAGAAAACAAGAAAAAAAAGAGATGAAAAAAGTGCCATATGCTTGGGAAGTGTGTAGCCTTATGTATGTAATGACTACATGTGTCCTAAGAGAAAACAAGAAAAAAAAGAGATGAAAAAAGTGCCATATGCTTGGGAGGTGTGTAGCCTTATGTATGTAATGGTGTGCACAAGCACATGCAATGTGAATTGTAAGTAGTATAGGGAAAATACAAGAGATCATTGCATATATATAAAGAATTTTTTATGTACCTACCAAGCACGAGTAACTACAACATTTTCTATCACGGAAATGGAACAAAGAAAAGATGGAACAAAAAATCTGCAAATGCATGGGTTTATTGACGCTTACTGGGAAAGGGATGTGGATAATGCAAAGTCCACTAGTGCGTACATACATTTACAATGTTTGAAGAAACTATGAGTTGGTAGAGTAAGAAGAAACTAGTGGTTGCACATTCTAATTCTTAAACAAGGTGCATTTCAACTTTAAAGGTTTCCAAGGATATTGTTCAGTTTTAATAGTTATGAAAAAATATTAAACTTGAACATGGACCCGTACCTTTATTTATTGGGACATTCATAATGCAATTGCTTGGTTGGGAAAAAACTCTTAAAAGAATAAGCCTTAAAATTATGTGTGCAATCTTCTTAAGAGAATTTGAAAATAGAAGTAGATGTCATATTAATCAATGAATATTGAATTATTAATTGTGTGTAAATATTAGAAGACTCTTATAAAAATTCAATTCAATGAGTTATCATCTTCACATATATATTAAAAAGTAAATGGATTTTCATCTTTACATATATATTAAAAATTTAGGAAATTTTACTACAATACAATATATTGAACCAGATTTCTCGTTGATGTTAACATAAGTCTATACCATTTTCAAATATTGTATATCATCATTGAATACATTGACTATATTTTGTACATTGGAGGTGAAGGTAACCAACATCCCATTATCCAACTAGTGGAAGACAATGAAACTAGACTTCACAATCATAGGTTTTTATTTGGCATTATAAGTGGGAGATGGATCACAAGTAAGAGTGGGGGTATATGCAATTATGGGGTGTGGTAGAGACATATTCCTCCCTCATGAAATCATACAACACCTATAGGTAATTATCATATGTACATTTAATTTGATTGACATCCCACATGACACATGGTAGTGTAAAAGTCCAATACAAATATAAATCTATGAAGAAAATACCCGATATGTGCCATGTTCTAGGATAGGAATGGGGATAGGAATGGAACTTACTTTAGGTGAGACAAATGGTTGATGCAAAATTTGATACTATCTTCTTTAAAATAGGTAGTAGATTAGTCCGAGGAATTATGGTTTTGACCAAAGGTTTTTAAAGGTGTTTAGATTGGAATTTTGTACAAGTTGAATGTGACTACTCAAGTCATGGGTAATGGTAATACAAGGTCCATGGAAAAGGCCAAATCAATGACAACATTGAGATATCAAGCATAATGTTGTGGCACCATTGGAAGAGACATCTTGGTGAAAAGAACCTACGAGAATTGTGCACTAAGAATATTATCCATGTAATTGATGATCTAAATAAATCTTTTGAGTTGTTTTGAGGCATATGTACTGAGAAAGAAGAAAATAATTTAGTTTTCCTTGAATAACAACAAATCTAAAGAGGTTTTTGAGTTGGTGCATTATCATATTTGAGGGTCTATGGATGCAATATCCATTTAAGGGCCTCATTGTTTTATCACTTTTATTGATAACTTCTCACAAAATTCAAGAGTTTAATTCATGAGAAGAAAAGTGATGTGCTTGGAATTTTTAAGATCTTTGTTTGCTTGGTTGAAAGGTAATGTGGGAAGAAGGTAAAGGATGTGAGAAGAAAAAATGATGATTAGTATTTTGTTAATGATTTAGAGGTATTTTGAAAATCTTGGGGTTTTGCAAGGAAGAGGACCACTCCAATATGAGAAAGCACAAAGCATGAAAGTGGTTGTTGGTTTCAACAAAATATTTTGTGCTAAAGTGGTTGTCGGTTTCAACAAAATGTTTTGTGCTAAAGAGGTTGGTAGAGAAAATTGTTTAACCAATAGATCACCTATTGGGTGATAAGAAACAACAAGAGGCTTTGAGGGGAGAGAAGCCCTCAATTTCACATCTCAAGAAATTTGGGTGAGAGGCTTACGTGTATGTACCTAAGCTAAACAAGGAAAAGTTTGACTACAAATCAGTCAATTGCATATTTATTGGATATTTAGGAGGAGTGAAGAGATACAAGTTGTGGATTTCATCTCAGCATAGAGGTACCCACAATTGGAATGTGATCTTCAAGGAGGAGAAATATTGTGAAGATCATCAATTTGTACTGGTAAAAAAGGTAAAACATGTAGTGGCTCCATATTTCCAATGTGGAACCAAAGATAAGTTGAACTGTTGTGGAACCAAATGTAGTAATTCCAGAATAAAGAATTCAAAATGAGCATGAATAAAATACACCATTAATACTTAGTGAAAATGTGCATCTTGAACATGATCAATGTGAGTTGTGATCAAGGGCAGATTTTGAGAAGAATTGTGGACAAAAAAACATGGATAGGTATGGCTATGAGCCCATTCATTTTTAAAAAATTTAGTTATCTTCCATGGGTTGTGAGATAAGAAATGTCAAAGAGGATCTTAATGGTGATGAGTCTCTTCACTAGAAGAAAGCAATGGAGGAAGAAATGAAAGCCTTGAAAGAAAACCAAACTTGACATTTACAAGAGTTGGTTGAAGGAAGGAAGGAAATTGGATGTAAATGGGTGTTCAAGGAGAAGTATAATGCAAATGTTTATGTAAAGTGGTATAAGGATCATTTGGTAGTAAATGAGTACTCTCAAGTAGAGGGTGTTGATTATGAGGAGACATTCTTTTCATTGGTCAAGATGACCTCTATTAGGTTGTTGTTGGCTTTATTGTTGTTTATGATTTGGAGGTTGAAATAATGATCATGAAGACAATGTTTCTTCATGAAAATCTCAAAGAAAAAAAATCATGAAACAACTAAAATAATTTAGTCTCTTCACTAGAAGAAAGTAATGGAGGAAGAAATGAAAGCCTTGAAAGAAAACCAAACTTGACATTTACAAGAGTTGGTTGAAGGAAGGAAGGAAATTGGATGTAAATGGGTGTTTAAGGAGAAGTATAATGCAAATGTTTATGTAAAGTGGTATAAGGATCATTTGGTAGTAAATGAATACTCTCAAGTAGAGGGTGTTGATTATGAGGAGACATTCTTTTCATTGGTCAAGATTACCTCTATTAGGTTGTTGTTGGCTTTATTGTTGTTTATGATTTGGAGGTTGAAATAATGATCATGAAGACAATGTTTCTTCATGAAAATCTCAAAGAAAAAAAATCATGAAACAACTAAAATAATTTAGTCTCTTCACTAGAAGAAAGTAATGGAGGAAGAAATGAAAGCCTTGAAAGAAAACCAAACTTGACATTTACAAGAGTTGGTTGAAGGAAGGAAGGAAATTGGATGTAAATGGGTGTTYAAGGAGAAGTATAATGCAAATGTTTATGTAAAGTGGTATAAGGATCATTTGGTAGTAAATGARTACTCTCAAGTAGAGGGTGTTGATTATGAGGAGACATTCTTTTCATTGGTCAAGATKACCTCTATTAGGTTGTTGTTGGCTTTATTGTTGTTTATGATTTGGAGGTTGAAATAATGATCATGAAGACAATGTTTCTTCATGAAAATCTCAAAGAAAAAAAATCATGAAACAACTAAAATAATTTAGTCTCTTCACTAGAAGAAAGTAATGGAGGAAGAAATGAAAGCCTTGAAAGAAAACCAAACTTGACATTTACAAGAGTTGGTTGAAGGAAGGAAGGAAATTGGATGTAAATGGGTGTTTAAGGAGAAGTATAATGCAAATGTTTATGTAAAGTGGTATAAGGATCATTTGGTAGTAAATGAATACTCTCAAGTAGAGGGTGTTGATTATGAGGAGACATTCTTTTCATTGGTCAAGATTACCTCTATTAGGTTGTTGTTGGCTTTATTGTTGTTTATGATTTGGAGGTTGAAATAATGATCATGAAGACAATGTTTCTTCATGAAAATCTCAAAGAAAAAAAATCATGAAACAGCTAAAATAATTTGGATGAAACAACTAAAATAATTTGGGGTAAAAGGGAGAGAAGACACAGTATGTTGGTTGAAGAGATAAGTATGTTGGTTGAAGAGATAATTGTATGGATTGAAGCCGTCCTCATAACATTGATACCAATAGTTTAATAAATATATTGTAGGAGAAGGGTCGTGAAAAGCAACCATTATGTTTACTTAAAAAAAAAAAAACCAATAATTTCATTATATGTTGATGATATTATTTTGATTAGTGAGTATAACCAAAGAGACTAAATCCAAATTGTCACAATGAGTGTAACCAACTGCCACATAATAATATCAATATAATATGATATTATTTTGATTAGTGAGTGTAACCAACTAGTCAAGGAGACTAAATCCAAATTGTCAAATAAGTGTAACCGACTGTCACATCATATTATATATCATCTTCCATTGAATACATTGACTATCTTCTGTACATTCCATTCTCCATTACTACAACAGCTGATTATGAAGTTACATTACAGAACATGCATTTGGGTTCTCGTCACTGAACAATTGCGGAGGATGGCAATTCTGGACGACATATCTGGGAAGACTCGAAGCGCCTCCATCGGTCTTATTGCCATCGCCATCTCCTTTCTGTTCATCTTCCTTTTCTAATTTCTTCTGCGATATAACTTGGGCGCGTTTGCGTGCCTTCTTGTGAATATGATCCACCAAGTCCTTTGGATCCATCGTTCCCCTTACTGTAAATTTTTGGTTTTTAAAATCTGCCTCTGCGCTCTCTACACCTGTAAATCATATATGCCCCGGCAATTTAAGCCACCATCATTGTTTGGAACAGGAAAATGTGAATCAGTTTCATTCACAGAAACTAACAGATCAATGGGATACCATACCTTTCATTTTCAGAATAGTTTTTTTCAGATGTCTAGCACACGCTTCGCAATGCATTTGAACCTTCATCACAACGATCGCTACAGTTGTCTGAGGACAAACCATTTAAAGTCTTAAATTTTGAAGATTAGTTACAAACCATTTCAAGTCTTAACTTATGAAGACTGGTTATATTTCTGCAGAATCAGATTGTTTTAATTGGATACCATAATACAGAAACATTTTTAATAAAACCCCAAATATTGTTGAGATCTGTGTAGCTTTAGAAGAGTGGTAATCCATTTTCATACATTATCCAAAAAAGTGTAATCCATTTTCCTAGGTTATCTAACCAAAGATAAAGAGGCATCATGCAATTTGTTGCTCATGAATCTTCACAGAAAGATCTTTTCCAAATTCCATCTCTCTTTTTTTAAWTGAAAGTCGAATGGATTTTTGAATCGATATCTTTCTCATCCTCCGAATCAGTTTCTCTCAGTTCTTGACTCTCTGAGATTATCTCATCCTTCTTGTTCAGTTTGCTTAATCCATTGTCGCAAGCAAACTGTAATCTGCAAAATGAAACAGTAGACATACCTTCTTTTCACTTGTATTTTCCAGTTGTTTGTTGTCTTCGGTTTTCTTTTCAGCTGAACTCTTCTGATCTGTTTTCTTCTCGTCCCCAGTGTACACCAGCTCCATTTTCTTTTTCCCTAATTTCTTCTCGACTAATTTACAAAGTTTCTCAGGATCCACCTTCCCCTTTACTGTAACATTATTATTCTTCAAATCGGCTATCACTATTTCCACCCCTGGTCCAAATGCAAAATTTCAATACCATTTCTGAAAAAAACATAAAAAAACCTACATAATTATGATTTCTATCGCTGGATCTTAAAAAAACACAGTGAAATCACCTTCATATCCCTTTATAACCTTTTCAGTCTTCATGGCACAAGCTTGACAGTGCATATATACCTTCAGTATTACTGTTTTGGAGTCCTTCTCATTCCCCTCCTGCAAAAACCAAAACCTTGCCGAATTCAATAACACGAAGTCCTGTGAATCCAAGCATTCAAAACCTTGATTGCATTGAATCCAAGCATTCAAAATCTTACGAACACTAATAGAACATACTTTCCTCGCCTCGCTCATTCTCTCTGTGGGTCTTCAGCTTGGATTAATCTACAGACTGGACTTATGAGAATCAGGAAGATGTAATATACCAATTCAGGGATATTCCAAAGTTGACATTAACCAGCGCAGCACTCTAAGTAAGCCACTATGAAGCAAACAACTTGCATTCGTCACTGAAATAAAAAATTGAACAATACTGTCGACTCTTTCCCATATATCTCTTAAATTCAAAATTGAACAATACTGTTGACTGGTAGCCTGACCTGTATCTCGTTCCAGTCAGCATGTGAGAAAATGTAAAAAGAATGTGCCATGCACATGTCGTGTAACTGTCGAAAGAAAATATTAGCGTGCTATCTTTCACCAACCCTATCCATTCAGAGTTGTTGAAACCCGGCATCCCTCCTCTAACTCTCTTGCATTTTCAAAAATCTTTCTAAGATTATTGAGATAAAAAATAGTGTTTTGATGTTGAGTTTATATTTATTTTGAAATAGGTTTGTACGAGGAAAGATGAATACTTTGGGTCTTGGATTTTATATAAAAAAATTGAATTTGGTTTCAAGTTAATTTATTTTTAATATATAAAACAAAGTATCAATTTATACAGCTTCAATTGTTTTAAGTTTTGTAAGTTTTAAATAGTTTAATGAAAATTTTTAACTTTGATATATTATATTTTATTATTTAATGTTTTATTGGTAAATTTGATGTGAATTTTGAAATAAATTTTATAAATATATATAATATAAAATAAATATTGAAAATTTAGATGATGATTTATTTGTAAATATTATAATGATATGGGTGTGTATGTTTTCACAATTAATTATAATTGTTGTAAAACTCAATAATAAGAAAAAAGTATGGAAAATAATAAATTTATAAGATAAGATAGATAGTAGTTGAAAAAACTTTGAAAGTTAAAGAAAAACCTTAATAGAGGTGCACTAACCAAACTTTGACATATCATATTTTATTATTTTGTTATTTAATGTTTTATTGTTAAATTTGATGTGAATTTTGAAATAAGTTTGTATAGATATATATAATATAAAATAAATATAGAAAATTTAGATAATAATTCATTTTTAAATATTATAACGAGATGAGTATGTATGTTTTTACAATTAGTCATAATTGTTGTAAAACTCAATAAAAAGACAAGAGTATGGAAAATAATAGATTTATGGGATAAGATAGCTAAATGATAGTTGAGAGAACTTTGAAAATTAAAGGAAAATATTAATGGAGGTGCAGCAACCAAGTCAACACATCACTCTTAAAATAAATATAATAATAAAAAATCATAAATCAATAAAAAATAAAATGATATTCTCTCACATTAATTAATTAATGTATCATA
Organism: Picea mariana; assembly: GCA_032191745.1. Lineage (NCBI taxonomy): Eukaryota > Viridiplantae > Streptophyta > Pinopsida > Pinales > Pinaceae > Picea > Picea mariana. The sequence goes on along the minus strand of JASDQU010507682.1, from coordinate 16,561 downwards.
TATTATTATTTAATGTTTTGTTGTTAAATGTGCATTTTAAAATAAATTTATTTAGTATAAAATAGAGTAAGTATTGAAAATTTGTGTAATCATTCATTTTTAAATACTAAAATGATATTCTCTAACATTAATATAACATTAATATAGTATTTTAATTTTTTTGTAATTTGTTATTAAATTTAAATGTACATTTTAAAATAATTTTGTTTAAATATATATAATAAAATAAATATTGAATATTTACGCACTAATTTATCTTTAATTTATGTGGCTAGTATAGTCATTATCTTCCTTTAAATTGATGATATTGTTCTTATGATTAAGAGTGGTTATGACTTTGGTAATCAATTAATAATCCTCAAGGACTTTTGGTCTAACATGGGCATCACTTTGAACACAGAAAAAACAAAGGTTATGATAATTAAATAAAAAAAGGATCACTTAAGATAATTTTGTGCATGACAACACCAGCTTGGAGGAAGTGACTTCATATAAATATCTTGGAATTGATATTGACTACAAGCTTAATTGGACATTTTATTATGGGTTTCAAAACAATTGCAAATCAAAATACTTTTGAATTTGGGACATTAAAAAAAACATATATTTCACACTCTCCTCACCCAGGTGTTTGAATAGAATAGAATTTGGGACATTAAAAAAAACACATATTGCTAAAGATAGAATATATCCAAAAGAATCTTATTACTTATACACCCTATTTTATCCTCCTCCTGTAAGCAACAATTCAAGTGGAGATGACATAAAGATGTCAATTCTTTTCTAAATCATTGGGGAATACAATAAGAAACTATTATGTAGAATACCAATAATATTACAAATATTATCAATTCCCAAAACAATGTGGGATGAAAGAATCTACCATCTATGTGACACTAAGAGAGTAGAAGATGAAAACACTTTGTGTTAGATTTCCATATCTATACAAACCTTCCTAACCTCCTCACTTATCAAAACTATGTTAATCTTAGAATGCTTCTCTAAATGTTTTTTGAACATATAAATACAATTTTAAAGAAATAGAAGTAATTTCTTACCTTCTTAAATTGTGATAAACCAAATCTAATCTTAGGTTAATATTTTTTTTTTCTAATATTAAATATATCATATTCTATTATTTAATATTTTATTTTTAAATTTAAATATATATTTTAAAATAATTATATAAAATTTAAATATATATATTTAAAATAATTTTATTTAATTTCATAAAATGAAATGAAATAATTATAAAAATATAATAATAAAATAAATATAAAAATATAATAATCCATTTTTAAATATTATAATTATATTCTCAAATATCAACGTTGTATATTTTAATATTTTCTGTTTTTAAATATAAGTATAAATTTTAAAATAAACTTATATAAATCTATAAAATTGAGTGAAAATTGATACTATGCAGAGTGCTCTATCCTTATCCTTAAACATTAGAGTGATATCCTCGTGCATTCATATATCATGTTGAACGAATTAATATATTATATTCTATTATTTATGGTTGGAATAAAATTATTGTAATTTTTGTATATATTATATTTTATTAGTTATGGTTGGAATATGCTTATATTAATTTTTTTAGATATGTATACTTGGTTAATCAATGGGAATGCAAATTATATGATTTATTAAACAATTTTTTTTTATTTTTTTTTGTTAATGGTTGGATTTTTTGTCCCCGCAAGTTTCGAACCGATGACTTTAACATCACAGAGTGGCTTAACAACACACCTGGGAGACTGATTTATTAAACAATTTATTAATAATATGTTTATATGTAATAATAATTTAAAATATATTTATAAATTTTTAGGATTATACATTTTGTTAAAAATAAATTAACATAATTAAAAGTTTTGACTAAAAATAAATATTAAAAATTATTAAATATTAAAATAAAATAATAAAATAAATTTGTTTAATTATAAAAATCAATAAATATTTTTTTAATTATAAAAATTAATTAATTATATATATTTGTAAAGTATACATATGCTATATATATTATATTTCTACATATATTATTTTTTTATGGATTTGAACTTATGATTTTTAAGTAGGAAATATAATCATTAGATCCACTCATAATAATAATAATAATAATAATAATAATAATAATAATAAAAAAAATCAATTCAAAAAAATGTAAAAAAATTGTCTAATCATATATGTAAAAAGATTGTCCAATCAAAAAAGCCTAAAACAATCATTATATTTTAATATAATTTGCATGTGTATTTTTTTCCTTACATATAATTAAAAAAAATGCTTAATATTTCTTTTTAAACTCAAATTATAACACGGTATTATGTTGAAAAAAAATTATTTTTATTTTATCATAATTATGTTTAAAATAATTAATAACAATTTAATTTTTTTTCATTTAAATTTATTGTGTAAAATTATTATAATTATGTTGAAAATAATTAAGAATTTTTTTTTTATTTAATTTATAATGTGTAATTATGTATTATGATATTTCACTTAAAAGCATTTTATTATTATGATTTTATTATTATGGGTATGACTTTTTTATATAGTTGAAACAAAATGTTCAAAGCATGATAGACATAAATATATTTATGAAAAGCAAATAAATAGAATCAAAATATGGAAATAAAAACAATAAGCAATCCTTTGTTGATATTAAGAACAAAGTTCAATATTCACATGCCTCTTAGTTGAGCTTCAAACATAATAAAGTTCACTTTGCAAACACAATTTCTATTACTATATATAGTTTCTAACTAACCAAAACCCTAATTATCTAGTGGACCTCCATTAATGATGCCTCAAACACTAATTAGTGGAAGTTATTTAATGAGACCACTTACATTTATTGATATCGCACTTTACTAACTCGTGGGCCTTATTTAATAGAAGAGACCCCAATATAGTAAGTAACTACCTATTATTTAACTAGGGGAGTTAGGGTGGGACCCTAGCATGCCCTTCCCTTCACAAACATTATCCTCAAGACTAGAGATGAGGAAAATGGTAGAGAATCTATGTTGGTTCCCATGTGCCATCTTTGAGCTATATATCCTTCCATTGGATCAAAACTTCCTAGATAGTGTGTCAGTGGCAATGACGTACAAGTTTGTCCAAAATGGGCTCAAGTTGCAACCAAATGGAACCCTCCTAATCTTGTTCAAGAAGGAAGTTTTGAACTTTATAGTTGAACATGACCACTTAAATATTCAAGTAGAACACATGAAAAATAAGGTGAATCTTAGAATGGTTAGGCAAGGCCAATTTGCAAGAAACTACAATTATACATTTGAGTATATTAGAGGGTCCATATAACTTAGGGGATAACTTCTAGTGGCTCTTCTCCTTGAGCAATGTCTTCTTATGGGGTTGGAGACACAAGAACACTAGATCCACGTCTTCAAAGTGGTATTCAAAGAAATGTTGATTAACCTATTGCTTCATGTAGTAATGGGACAACACCAAATTATCCTTGAGGGTACAAAGAATATCAACACAAGAGGCTAGGGTTTGGTCCACCTCCTAAACCTTAGAAAAATTTGGTAAGTACAATATCACTGACAAGGACTATTGTCCATATACTGCCTCAAAAGGGGTCATTTTAGTATAACCATGATAAGTGGTATCGTACAACAATTCTATAACCAATGGACCCATTAGGGATTTCAATTTGAGGGGAAAAAAAGTAAATATTCTTCCCAATACTTGTCAACTACTTCTATATGTCCATTTTTTAGGGGTGATATGTTTTATTGAGATTTTGTTGGGTACCTTGAAGTCAAAATAACTCTTTTCATAACTTGTTAGTGAAGGTGGGATAATGATCCATAACATTTAATTTAAGCATGCCATGGAATTCAAAAATATTTTCCATGAATATTAGCACCATTATGGAGGCCTTGAATGGGTGTTCTAACATAATTGAGCATATTTAGAAAGGTGATCAACACTAACTTGATCAATAATTTGTTTTCAAACTTTGGTAACCCCGGAACGAAATCCATATAAATGTAAATCTAGATGGTGGTTGGAATGGGTAAGGGTTCTAATGCTAATAGTGGTTTTATTGTTCCCCATTGCGCCATTGTCAATTTTCACATTTGGCTACAACAATGCAGATGTCCTTCTTCATGTATTCCCAAAAGAATGAAAGATTAATCCATTCATATGTTTTTTGAAACCCAAAAAATAACCCACTATGGTAGAGGAGTGTAATTTAGATAACACTCTAGATTTAAAAGTTGAATCATGAACCAAAGAAATATACACCCTTTATAGCGGAGCTTGTCATTTAGCCAAGTGTAACCTATATGTGCATGTGGGTCAACATGTAGTTGATGGGTCATTTGAAATATCTTGGCATCCACTGAACTTTCTCCATGTACGACCTACAAGTAATCTAGAATTTAGAGAGATAAGGAAAATAAGGAAGGTCTTCATTTTCATACTTCCTAGATAGAGTATCAACCACCATATTCTTATTACCCTTGTAGATAATATCATAGTCGTATCGCAACATTTTAGTGACCCAATTTTGTTACTTAGGAAGGGTATCCTATGTTCCAATAAATTTTTGAAACTGCAATGGTCTATTTTAATCTAGAAATGATGCCCCACCAGGTAAGTACACCACATATCGAGTACATGAATAATAACTAGCATCTCCTTCCCATATGTGGGTTTGCCAATTATTTTGTCACAAAATTTCTATTGGTGGAGGCCAATGAGTGCCCCTCCTGCATTAACATTTCCCCAATACCTTTGTAGGAGGCATCACATTCGACCAAAAAGTATAATTGAAGTTGGGAAAGGTGAGTATTTGTAACGACCCTAATTGGATACATGCTTAAAGATTATAAAGTAAAATTAATTAACAGAAATTAATTATGGTTAACTGAGTAATAATTCAAACTACAGATCACATTTGATGACCTGTGAAATAAAATTAAAAGATCAATGAAAAATGATATAAAAATGGTGGCGTATCCAGAGAGGGATAGCCATGGATCCCGAGAAGATAAAACATTAACTCATGACGAAGGACGGAGGACGGAGGGTGGTTGTGAAGTAAATGCGTGAGTCGGCAGGGAGGAATAAGGGACGGGAAGAGGGGGATGTGCGCACCATTCGACAGGGGGGAATGGATGCTGTGGACTGTAATTGCTGAGCCGACTGTGTTGGTTGAGAACTATTGTGTTTTGTTGTGAGCAGCGATTTTCTGTGCACTGTTGTATTTTGTGGACTATGGCTCTTGATCAGGAGAGGCACTGAGTTGCTGGAGGTTTTGGGCACGGAGGGCCAGGATATCCGTAGATATCCTGGAGCTAGGTAGTTTTCCTAGTTGGCGGGGAGGACAGTAGTTTTGGGCAGTTATTTTCCTATTTGTGGCAGGATTGATCTGAGGAGCAGGTAGCAGGAAGGCAGCAAAGCACAGAGACAACAGAAATTAGCATCAGAACCAAGTACTTTGTTAAGTTATGTATTTATTTCTTTCTGTCATGAATTCAGTAGTTATTAATAAATCTAAGTTATTGAAGTTGTTGTTATGAGAATCACTATTACGTTAAGAAGTTACGGTTGCAGTTTACGAAATAAAATTTTTATGAATCTTAATGATGTTTAGAATTATTAGGTTGTTACATATGGTATCAGAGCGTCTTAGTTCGAAATCTGGGCCTAAGGGCCAAAATCCAAAACGATTAACTCTAGCCACGCTTAACCTATAAGAAACACACGTTCAGTTTGACTAAATAGGACTGATACAGTGTGGTATCCAAGCTGTTAAGCACGAAAAAGAGAAGTCATAGCTTGATTTTTCCTTGAGCAATGTTGTTAATGAAGTTTTGGGTAGAATAGACACCTGAAACCGATGAAAATGCCATGCGAAGCTTCTATTGAAGGCTTGAAATGGGTAAGATTCAATGACTACACGAACCTTACTAAATAAAATGAAAAAAAAAAGACATTTGCAGGACCTTGAAAAGGCCCATTTCACCTCGAACTTACCTATATGGGGGAAACTGCCGATGCGCAGTCAGAAAAAGGAAATTTAGCAGACTTGTACTGCACAGGAATAATGTGAACTATTTGCCTATATTAAGCCTCGATGATTGTAATAATTAACTATAGACCCATATAAATTTCAACTGTGCCAAGAGAGCAATTTTAGCACTACGTAATGTTTTGTGCAACTAATCGATTTTCCCAAAGAAGAGTTGTCTGTTACACGGGAGAACGGATCTACGCTGTCAGATCTCAGGCAAAATCCCGTCAGCCGTTAGATCTAGAAAATTTGCGCGGGGTTTAAGCCCTAGCGTGCATAGGAGGAGTCCCGGAAGAGTCATCGGGAAATCTAAGTCATCGGGGTTTTGTCAAGTCTGAGAATCGAGGACTTGTGGTTCTTGAAATCCCGAGAACGGATCCTAGCCGTTGATCTCGGCAGGACACGTGTCAGCATTCTGGGGAGGCATCGGGATTTTACCATCGGAGATTTTAGGAGTGTAGAACCGTTGCATAAGGAAATCGCGATACGCGATTTCCCGATCGGATCTAGACCGTCCATTGTGCGTGACGCGTGGCAAGAGATCCCGAAGAGTCGTGGATCAGGAAATCGAGGTTTTCAAAGACAAAGGAACCACGTCGCTGAGAATTGCGATCGGTGATATCCCAACAGTGACATAAGCATGGTGGGACCTTTAGAGTCAGAATGGAGGACAGGTGTCCGTCATCCAGGAAGAGCCGAGAAATCCATGGGAAGATCCCGACACAATCACAGTCGTCCATCTGTGGGACAGGTGGCAACCATCGAAAACCATCAGCGTTTGGCCCATCAGGAAATCGGGAATCCCGGGGACATGATGTTTAAGCACTTTGAATTCGCGATCCGCGAAATCCTGATGAGTGGGGGCCAGCTGTCATCACAACAGAGGAGGAGGAAATAGACATAGTGGAGGCCAGTTGTCAGCCAACCGGGGAATCGGGATATCAGGATTTTCAAGGGAAAGGAATACTCGCATGATGGAGTCGCAATTCGTGATATCCCGATGGGAGTTATGAACCGTCCATCGGTGAGGACGCGTGGCATGAGATCCTAACGAGTCGGTGTTTGGGGGCATCGGAGTTTTCGAGGGTAAAGAAATTGTGCAACAGGAAATCGCGATCCGCGATTTCCCGACGAGACCCGAGCCGTTCACGTTGAGGACGCGTGTCGAAGGATCTAAGAGAGTCGGGATTCGGCATTTCGAGGTTTTTGCATACAAAGGAATTGATGCATTAGATTCGTGATTTCACAATACTCGATAGAGCGACGAGGAAGTAGTGACGTGGAGGAGAGAGATCACACGTGCATCGGAGATC
>JASDQU010507680.1:56725-69844 GCA_032191745.1 Picea mariana | reverse complement strand
CTTCATGTCTCATTACATTGCTTGAACCCCTTTATATAGTGCTATTATCACCTAAGAACATTCTAGAGGAGGAATCTTCTAGAAGTAGAACCTTCTAAGAAGTCCTCTTACATTTATTATATCTAATTACCCATTTATTATATCTAACTACCATAGTGAGCCTTATTTAATAATATAGTGGACCTAGTCCACATTACATTGAATGACCTCCACTATTATCACTATGGGCCCTCTAGCCCCCCCCACTACCTGTCTATCTACCTTACACTAGCACACCTCCTGGTACTCTCAGCAAGCCAAGATGTCAAGTTTGAGTTTTTGGTCAAATTCAAAGGTTGAACAAGTCAATGTCAAAGGTTCAACAAGTCAAAGTCAAATCAGTCATAACTTACTCTATGAAGTCATAAAACAAGTTAGAAAGGGATTCTAACTTCAGAGCATGGAAGATAAGGATTGACCTTATCCTTGCCATGAATAAAGTGTTGGATATCGCGAAAGGCAAGATCATGGAGCCACAGTTTGAAGCGGGAAAAGAGAAGAAACCTCAGAACGTTGTAGTTATGGAGAATTTCAAGGACAATGACATCAACACTATGAGTATCATAGTGGAATCCGTAAAATACCACTTGATACCTTACATCTCTCATCTTGACTCATCTAAGAAGATGTATGATGCCCTAACTAACCTCTTCTCAGTCAAAAACATTGGACATGTAATGATTCTGATGAATGAGCTCCATGACATGAAAATGAATGATGATGATAGCATAACATCATACTTGGTGAGAATATCTCAGTTACGAGATCAACTACAATCTATTGAAGAAATCATTTCATAAAACGAACTGGTAAATATAGTACTCAATGGCCTTCCCAAGACATGGGATGCATTTTCCGCAAGCATGAACATAAGAAAAGAGTATCCGACATTTGAATAAATTTGGACTTGTTGTGCACAAGAAGAATCAAGGATTAACACAAAAGAGAAATACCAAAAGAAATATGATGATCAAGCCTTCACAACAAAATTCAAGAATTTCAAGAATAAGAGGAAGCTTGGATTAAGGAAGAAACCAAATCAAGAAAAGGATATGTCAAAAATACAATGCTTCAATTGTCAAAAATATGGTCACTATAGAAACCACTATCCTGAGTTAAAGAAAAGGAAGGAAAAAAACGAAGCAACATTTGTTGAAGAAAGGGAACCCTCAAAGAAATCCAAGCAGGATAAAACAAACTTCTTCTTCTAGTCAAGGTAACAATATTCTTCTATTACATAGTTCTTGTACATATCATGCATATCTATTTCTTAGAAGAAAAGATGGTCAGTGAAACAATACCTATGAAAGAATAACAAGATAAAGATTGCTATTACGATGACTACAAGAAGATGAAGTACATTGGAGAATTCCTGAGGAATCTATTATATAAGTAACAACTGCCAAATAAGCCAAAATTATAATCAAACTTTAAGAGACCCAGAAGGAGTCAAATCAGAAAGAAGTCAATAAACAAGAAGAAATTAGAATAAGACTTGTGACACTTTGCAAAAGGAAATCAGGATGCATGCAGAAGCATGGACTCTCTTAGATGGAGGGAGCTAATTACAAAATTCCAAAAGAAAATCAAGAATTCATGCATGAAACGAGGATTAGGAGGGAGCTAATCCTAAATGATATGATCCATTGAAGAATCCGTGAAGATCATGAAGTATCTGTCCATGTTCCTATTGAAAGTAGCAACCAAGATAATAAGCATGTGTTCAAATTGACTCTAGAAAAAGTCTTCTTCGAAAATAAGTCTTAAGTATCCTTGGTTGTCCATCTACATCCATGTTCCTATGATGAAAGGAAGAAGTTGGAATCTTCAGGAAGGAAGGGCATGGAATATATAGAAGACTCCATGAACCCAAAAGCTAAAGAGGAAAATGAGGAAGAGCATGAATATGCCAAGAAAGAAATAAACTCTATGACAACCTGTTATTATACCAAGAATCATAAGACTACCAGCTTGGTTTGAACCCATTAGAAGCAATCAACTAGAAGAAATGGAAGTTGTGATGAAGAACAGTGTATGTAATAAAATGTGAAAAAGACTTATAAGTGGAAGCATTGTGATATTCAGAAGTATAGGTTCTTCCAGAAGGAGGGAGAAGACTATGACGACAACTTGTTCCAGTAAACCAAATATACATCTTGCAGTATCCATGGATTGAAATTTACATGTAAAAGACTATTCTTCCCAATAAATAAAATTGATAAAGAAACTTATACCAGAAAGAGACCCATGTATGCAAATGGAAGAAGACCTTCTATGGATTCAAGAAACTTGATGCAGAGTATATCATATACAAAAAAAGCATGGAGAAAAATTCCTATGACAGAGAAAGTGTATCAGAATGGTTACTCATAAGTCCAGATGATGGATTGCAAATCCATGGAAAATTCCCATGATAATAGATCTAAAGAAGTTTAAGAAACTCTAATCCAATAGACTTGTCTCTGTATTGACAATTGATTGGCTTGTTAATGTATTTGGAGAATACTCAACCAGAAATTTTTTTGTGGGATGTTTAATCTATGACACACATCTGTATGATTTTATTGATTTAGATTGGGAAGGGAGTGCATATGATAGAATAAGTGATACTTGGATATGTTTCAGTTTGAGATTTGCGACGATGTCATGAGCTAGCAGGAAACATAATTCTGTTTCAATCAGCACTACATAAGCAGAGTTTATTGCATCTTGTGATGCTTGTACAAAAACAATCAGTTGATTTCTAGACTATTGGATCAGGTGTTGAATTCGACCATGATATATTGTAATGATCATAGCTATGTGAATCTTTTAGAGAAACCGATGTTCCATGACACACTGAAGTACATTGAGATCAAGAATTATATTCTTCATGATAAATTCCATAAGAGAGAAGTGGTTCTCCAATATATCCCCATAGATAAGCATATAGCAAATATTTTGGTAAAGCCTCTATCCAAGATGAAAAGTTTATGTACATAAGAGGCAAGTTGGGTCTCGTAGAGATGACTTCCTATTGGAAAAGTAAGTGATTACTCCCACTGATATGTTATTGATTTATGGACAGTCATTTTCTAGTTCAAAAAATGGTCCAAGATGGGTAGTTCCTTTCCAGTTCGAAAAATGGTCCAGTATGGGTAGTTCCTTTCCACTTCGGAAAGCGATTCGAGATTTCTGATGGACATGCATTTTTTATTTCGGAAAATGGTCCTGATCGAACAGTCATTTTCGTAATGAAAATGGTCTGATAGAATGCTGATGTAACATAGACAACAATTCCCCTTGTGGCCAAAGTGGGGGAATGGTCTAGGACAATCATTCTTCTTGAAAATCACTCTGAGTAGTGGTCAAGTAGAATGGTCTGCCTCGCCAGGCAATCATTATTTCAAAGTTCATAGTTGTGAGCAGTTTCAAAAAATGGTTGGTTTTGGAGGTTGGTGCAGGACAATCATTTCCATAGGAAATGGTCCAGACAACCATTCCCTAGGGCATACTCATTCTCTTTAGGTTTCACTGTGATTAGTGCCAGAGGAATGGCCCAGTTAGGTGAATGGTCCAGGTTCAACAATTAGGGGCATGCATTCCCTATGGCAGACTCATTCTCTCTAGGTTTCACTATGATTAGTTCTGGAAGAATGGCCTAGTTAGGTGAATGGTCCAAGCTTAGAAATCAAGGACAACTATTCTTCTATGCTTGAGGAGAATAGTCCAGATATCCCATGGTTGATGTTTTACTTTCTGAGGGAAGATGCTCTTCCAGATCTCACAGATGTGAGTGGAAGAATGGCCCATATGACTCAATTTATATCATGATATTGTTTTATGCAGGTTGGTATCAGTTGATATGATTTTTGTGGAGATTATATGTCTTTGGACAATAGTTGTATGCCACTGTGGTGGATGTGTTCCAATGATTGTGACTATGTGTCACTGCTTAGTAGTCGTGTACTACTAGGTGTGGTTTTGTACCACTAGATAGTAGTTGTGTACTACTATGGATAGACATAGTTGTGTTCTATTGAATGGCATTGTTCTGATTGCCATGGAGACTATCACTAGTGTTAGAGATGATTACCATCTAGATGGATAGTCAATATGATGATGGACAAACACTCTCCTTGTGGAAAATGGTCCAAGACAGTCATAATTCTAGGACATATGTCTGGATTAGGAGAATAGTCCTTGTAGCCCATGGCGTGGCTTCCAACATCTGTTGGAACAATTATTATTCTAGGACATATGTCCAAATTAGAAGAATGGTTCTTGTATCACTATGTGGACTGAGTGACTTATTCAACATCATGCCTAATTACCTAGATGGAGTATGGCTTCGAGAGATGATGCAGTTGATGCTATCAAATGATATTGATAGTGTTGATGGTGCTCATGATTTGATCATGAGATATCTTGTGTGGCTATGATGATGATACTAGTTGAATGGCCTATTTGTGCTCAAGATCATTTCCTTTAATACCTCCCTATCTAGGAGGGAGTAGTGATTTTATGGTAGTTGTTGGAGGTATTAACCTCCATGTGTAACCTTTGAAGAGACTATAATATTCCAGGAATCTAGAGAAACCCTAAATGGTTGGATAAGAACCCTAGAAGACAAGTCGACTTAAGAGAAAATGTAATATTAAGTTATTAGCCTCCAGGAGTAAAATTTGGCCCAGTTATGTCACTTGGAGGACTATAAATAAGAGGGTGCTAGAGCTCATTTGACACAATCTCTCTCACAAATGCATAATACCAGTGGTGCACAAGTTTGGAGAGGAGTTGCAGCTACAACTGCTGCAACTAGCATTTCAGTTTTGAATTGGACTCTCTCTTTGGTTATGGTTTGGACTTTCTGCCTAGTACACTAGCTCTGGAGAGAGGTATGCTATATTGGTTGGGTATTGGTCCTAGGGTTTGCTTCTATAATTATTCTCTCTGTCAAGGTTAAGGTGCTTAGGGGTGTCCTTTATGCCTATGGTTGGGTGACAATATTTTTATATTATCTATGGTGAAATGAGAACACCTACTTTTCTAACAAATCTAGCCCACATTCTTGGAATTATTATCATTGTGTATAACATTCTATTTGTTATGAGTGTTCCCAAAGACAATAATTTAACTCATGTAAGAGGGTGGGTGTGAGGAGTCACATCCCGTATTTATTAGGGAGCATGGGATGAAGTACAATCATCTTTGGGAAGAGTGAGAGTCAAGAAAACAAGAGAGAAGGGAAATTCTTATGCAGAATGGGGACAATTTTTACGTGCAATTTTTGGGCAGCAAAGGGAGAGATAAGTGTTGAGAAGAGCAGGTCAACCATGTTGTTCTTGAAGACAACCATTGTTGGGTTATGTGTTATTTTGGAAATGAGGCATGTATGCCTATAAAATAGGTTGTAATCCTATAATGCATTTCATGTTGAAGAAATGGTTCAAGAACCTTGTGTAGGTTGTTGTGAACACTCCTGAAGCAATTGAGAGTTCCTGGAGTCCCTAGCTCAGAAATTCCTGACCATCCGAGTGCACTAGTAGTCTTGATATACAAATGATATAGCTTGAGAGACTATGAGTAGTGAATGGGATACATTCCTTGGGTTGTGCAAGTTATGGGGAAGAGAGAGATGATGGATTGAAACCTTTGTACGAGTAAAGCCTGGGTTTTTGGGTTGATGAGTGTGGAGAGTGGATAACCAGAGGGCTAGATCTCCTTGTGGACTCGTAGCCTCAACTCAAGGATGACCTGTTGTTGATATTTGAAACAACAAAGCCTATGCTTGGGAGGTTCATCCTTCGTATGCAACTAGTTGAATTACATTTATAAACAAATTAGTATTTTTGTTGTGTTATTTATGATTATTCTATTGTGTAAATGATATATGAATGTTGTGTTATGTTTTGTTAGGTTTGCATGCATTCATGAATTTATAAATGTTGTAGATGCATGCATAAATCGACATGTTGTTTGTTGTAGTTTTTATGGGCCTACTGCCCCTTGGTTTTTTGTTTTATGTATGGGAAATTTTTAATTCAATTTATAGTAGGCTAAGTCATTTTTCATAATGACAAGACTCAACATGGGTGTTAGGTACATTACAAAGTGATATCAAATCTTTTGCTTCAAACACAGGGCTTGTATGGGCCAGAACTAGTGTGAATTGAGAAAATTCATTGTTGCAGACTCTAGTATGTGCAAATTTGGGGAAAAACATAGAATTAGAACGAAATCCCCAAATTTGTCAGTAAATGTAGAGTTTAAATTCCTCGGGGTAGTTGAAGAGATTATCTGGGGCATGAATATGCAAGTTGCAGAGTTGAATTCGACTTGGAAGGTCGAAATTTTTTCATTTTAATGGTCCTTGTAGAGTTGGGAAGAGTTTGAAGAATCAACGATCGATATCACTTTTGATCTCGAGATCAATGCCCTAGATTCATTGTGATAAATTAAAAACTTATAAGTTTCGACCATTTTAAAGGTGAAGTGAATCGATGACCAAGATTTGATTTCAGGGGTTGGGAAAATGGATCATATCAATGGCCACGATATGTTTTTGGCCATTTTGAAGTTGAAGCAGATCGACGACTGATATTGAATTCAATAGTTGTGAAAATGAGGTAGATCGACAGTATGGATTTGTTTTCAACCGTTTGGAAGTTAGAGTTGATTGACAATCAAGATTTGCTTTCAGATTTTGGAAAATAAAGAAAATCGACGATTGAGATTCATTAGTATAGTTGGGTGAAGTTATATGAATCAATGGTCAAGATAATTTTTTAATGATAGATCGATGGTTTGAATTCATCGGGCATTTGAAAAAAAACTTACAAGTGTTGGATTTGGTTAAGGGAAATCATTGACGACCAATGATTAGGTCGTCTAGATTGGCAAAGTGTTTTAGTCACCAACTAAAATCATCCACGAACGATGGTTGGGTCGACTAGATTGACGAAGTGATTTAGTCACCAACGAAAGTTTCTAACAATTGATGGTCAGGTCAACTGATTTAACAAAGTGTTCGATTGAGCAAGAGAAAGCACAGATGACCGATGGTCGATGGTCAAGTTTGGGTTGGTTCGATGAGGTGTCGGTTCATCCAAGAGAAATGATTTATGGTTGATGAAGAAAAGAGGAGGGTGATGTGTCATGCCACATCAGAATCCACGTGCCATGCCAAGCTAGAAAAGTTGACACCTCAGGATGACATTACATGACATGTCATCTTATACATGTCACACCACGTCAACTAAGAAGTGGTTGATGGACGATGGTCATGTCGACCGAATTAGAGGAGTGTTTACATTATCCAACATGAATGGTCAATGGTCGATGGTTGGGTCAATCGAATTAGTAAAGGAGTTCCATCTACCAATGAGAATCACCAATGGCTGATGGTTGATGGTCGATGGTTGGGTTGACCATTTTAGATATGTATAGAAATCAGTTTTCAAGGAAAAAGGTTGATGGCCAACGGTCGAGTCGACAATTCTGGAAAGTGTTGTGTGCGTCCAATGGAAAATGTTGATCGTCGATCACTGATAAAGCTCGGATCAACGATCCATATTTCTTTGAGTTGGTGATCGACGATGGAGATTCATCCATGGGCCTAGGGAAGGTTTAATGAATCAATGGATCATATTTGAGGTTGTTATAGTAGTAAAACAATCAATTTTGTATGATTATTGTTTGGGATTTTGAAATTCATGAACTTGTAGGGCGATTTTGAGGCCCTAAACGACATTTTTTAGGGAATTAAAACCCATGAAAACATAGTGTACCAAGGTACAATTTGTATTTGTATATTAAATAAAATAACTCGAAGATAACATTCCAACAAGCTAATCTATTAGAAAAACGAAGCTCGTATGAGAAAGTTACACCTGAAATAGTTAAGGTAAAATTTTGGCACTACTTTACTTCTAGAGGGCATAACTCCTTGCTCTAAAGTTCATTTGGGGCACAGGAGAAGTCTATGAAAATATTATGAACTATAGAAGACAATTGTGGATCCATATTTGGAATATAGTAAGTAAAAATGTGAAGGAAGAGAAAAATGACACATTTGGCATACATGGATAAAAATGTAAAACAATCAAAACTTATGGGGATCGTAACTAACAGTTTGAAGCTCGGTTAAAGGTGAAATTGTGACAGATTTTTCAAAAGGTAGTAATGGGAATACCCAATTTAGTTTTTATAAAATCCCAAGGGAATTGGTGTAGGGATTCATGAATAAGGATAAAATTGCTAAGCCAGAAAACAAAAGGTCGAAAGGGGTAAAGTTGTCATTTCTAGATTGTTGGAGATTTTGACTAGAACACTGATTTGACAATCTAAGAGTTGTTGTGAATTCAATGTTAGTAGTATTATCTATGTCATGTAGAAAAATTTATTATTTCCTGATAGATTTATCTCTGTAAGTGGAAAAATGTGGTGTTTGAGATTATATACACTAGGAATATAGGTGTACAAAATGGTTAAATTGGCAATACTCAATTACCTATAAATTTTTGCTTAGTGCTCATAATTGAGAAATAAAGTAGTCATTGGAAATATATTAGGTAAAAGAATCCAGATATCCACTCAGAATTTAGTTTCGATCTAGGTAATTCTCAAGGAATCATAAGGAAGGTTTCTAGTGGATTTGAAGGACACCATTGAGTAGAATGGGAATTTCAAGAATCCGTAACTTTTGGCTCGTAAATATGATTGAAGAATAAGTATGGTCATTGGAAAGGTAATATAGAGGACATAATGATGAAAGTTCTAATTTATATAGGGGATAATTGGGTTTCTCCATAAAGTTGTAGGAGAAAGTGGAATTGGATTCCATGAACCATGTAACTACTTGATATAAGGATTTTTCCAAATAATGTCAAAATTTGGAGAAACATTCTCAACTAATAGAGAAGAGTGCTAGAGGTGATGGTTGGGTAAGGAAGAGTATTGAAACTCATGATAGTGCCTATACATAAGTATAGACGCACACTTGAAGTGAAATAGCCTAATAATGGGAAAAAGTTGGTTAATCTTATTAACAGGTCATTGATAATGAGCAAAGGAGAATTCTAAAAAAGAGTGTTGTGTGGAGGGATTTATAACAAGAGGATAAGATTCCACAAATGATGATTGTGTGGTTCTATTCTATACTAATCCCCAGGTCCATTCAACAGGGAATCAGGTCAAGCTTGTGGAGTGGACTGAAGCATCAAATATATATGTAAAGGGAAGTGTAGGGCTACGAAGTAGGTGATGCAAGGTTGACAAAGGTCTAAGGAAGAGCTGAGGAATATTAGTATTTGAATGCTATAGAGTCTGAATGGATTGCAAAGGAAAATAAATAGAGGTCCTCACATAAGGTATGAAGACAATAGATGGGGAATTTCATAAGCCTGCACAAAAAGTAAGGACTCCATAGCCTTAAAGGTAGAAATATAGTGAAGTCTACAAAACATACTACAAGAGAAGGAAAAATGATGTCATGAAATGAGGTGTGACTCATGGGTGGATGACTCATATCTATGTGAAAGCATAGGAATGCAGGAAGTAGGAATTTTTAGATATGATCTCACAATTTTTGTCTAAAGTATTCAGAGTAAGAAAGTTGCCTCTATTGTTAGAGTGCACAATAAAAACAAGGTGCATGTGCAAATGGAGGAGTGTAGTATTCCAATTGGGGCAGAGTGGTCTTGAATGGCCAAGTAGTGATTCAAAATTTATCACTCAATGAAGTGAAGAGAGATATTTAAAATTGATCAAATCCATGGATGGAAAAGAGTATTAGAAAGATGACATAAAATAATATTTCAGAATGTTGAAATGCCAATCAATGAGAATGGTATTTCCAAGCTGGTTTGGTCAAGAAAATGGGGAATGGTTAATTAGATTGCAGTGCTAATGTTAAGATGGAGTAGCGCATGTTACAACACTATGAATATTGTTAATTATAGCCAAAATATGTTGGGAAATGTTTTCTCTACATAAATAAAACAATTATAAGATGGTGGCACTAGTGGATCTAGTGGTTGGAAATGAAGAATAGCCAACAGGGGATTGGTTGCAAGGATTAGAATAGGGGCCATTAGTGCATGATTGAGAAGACTGGAAATGCACATGGAAGAGAGGTTCTACAAGAACTCAAGGACAACCATCTACACCCAAAAAAATAAACAAGAAAATAATGTTAAAATAAATATGCACTGGAGTGCATAATAGAATTGATGCATGAGACATACAATAAAGATAGAATGCATGTGCATGGAATAGGAATGAAAGATTAAACGTTTAATGCATATTGATGTGCATTGGTGCATGTGAGAATGCTTGAACATGTATATGGCATGAGTATAGACTAAGAGTATTTTGCTGATATATATATGAAATAATGATGCTATGATATTTGAATAAAACTTATGATGGATTGTGTATCCAAGAAAAGTGATTATAGCATGGCTAAAAAGGACGATTATATTGTTGCTTTTGGTAGCCATCCATATGAAGACAAACTAGGATGGTGGGAATGATGATCAAGAGGTTGGTGAAGGGAGATTGTCAGCTTGTACAAAGTACTAGTTGATTAGGTAGCATCAAGTAATGTAATAACAACAATGCATGTATGCATTTGAGCTTGATTATGATGCATAAATGCAGAATGGAATTGAGGTAAGAATCCCCTCAATTAATTTATCAATATTTGAATTGATGTAAAGGAGGGAGACCTTGAGTATACAAAAATATTATATGTTGCTTGAATGCATTCATAAGAAATTTTAATTGCATATTATGCTGTGTTGGTTATGAAAACATAACCAAGTCAAGACATGGGACAATACTCATGTGATAGCAATGAATGGAAATAGAAGAAGCCATGTGTGAGGCCATGTTGAGATTAGACATGGAAATACTATAATGTCATCCAGGAGCATAATGGTTTCCCCTATATAACTGATGCTTGGATTTCAATCTCTTTGCCAACACTGAATAACACTAAGGGATGTTGTTCCTAGTGTTGTGTACGGGTTGGATATGTCTGTATCCAAATAATTAGGGAAATAATTGGGGAAGAGTTTGGATGATATGTTGAGGCATGGGCCATACCTTCCAACTCACATGGTGGGATACATGACATGAACATATGGTATTCCATAGTCAATGCAAGGATGCATTGTGTAGATGTGGCCATGATTATTGGCACATTGGTTTTATTTATTGGTAAAGTTTTAATACATTATGAAAAGCTTGGTATGTTGATAATGCATGTACAGTAAATGATAGTTTAATTCTATATAATATGATTATGGTTGAATTCCATTTTAATGTGAATAATGGATGGAAATTATTCAATTACTGGTAAATTACAATTATGAGACCATTTTATGAACTGCTGGAAATATGTATGAGTGCTAACAATCTTGTTGGGTTGTAAGAAAGTTCAGGAAATTGCAGGTAGAGTAGTATTGGATATGGAAATGATGTAAGCCAATAGGGAAGACTGATATCTACAACTGTAAGAGCCAAACATAATGAGCAAAAAACTCATGTATGGGAATATTTATTTTCTTGTATATGTGTAAACATATTTGAGAAATTAATAATTGAAAATTGTTATGATATGCTAAAAATTTGTTTGGATCCTTGGAAATTGAGAAAATTTGCAAGGGAAATGGTCTTGGATATGGAAGTAATATAATCTCATAAGGAAGGATGATATGTATTCCTGTAAGAGAGAAACAACTATGAGCATAAAACTAATGTTTGGGAAGTTATGTTTTCCCATGTAAAATATGTTTGAAATTTTATAATGAAAATTGTAGGATGATGTCTTATATTGACTATATGCATATGATGAAAATGGGGTGATTGCCATGGGTTATAGATTGCTAGAAGAAGTCTAGCAACAAGTTGGAATTCATTTGCATGAGAACACCTTGGAAAATTATGGATCAACTAAGGAACTATATAACAGTGTAATGGATGTCTAAGCCTAGAGGGTGAGTACAACAAGAAGAAGCAAGTTGTCATGCTTGCAAAAGAACCAAGTTGTATGACCTGAAGAGTAAACTCCTCTATGGGAGTCGCATTCTCGAAGAACTAGGTTATCGGGCTTGAAGAATGAACTATTGTTTGAGTTTCATTATAGCAACAAAGTTGTCGACGGTTATTTCCTGATAGTTCTTCCTAGTAGTGAGTCCCTTGAGATCCCAATAGTGAGATTCCTAGTTACCTATGCCAGAGAGACCCTGATAAATGAATGGTGCAACCCGGTGGAATGAGGTCAATGAAGGGGGTACATTCCTTGTGTCAAACCTGATAAACGAATGGGACATTCGATGGATTGAGAGCAGTGAAGGGGTACATTCTTTGGGTTGGGTAGGTCAAGAGGAAGAGAGGTGGTGGAAATTAGGATAGTTGTAGGGAAATGCCAGTGGTTTATGTACATGTTTTGGGCCAGAGTGCCTATGTATGTGTGTGTGTGTGTGTGTGTGTGTGTGTGTGTGTGTGTGTGTGTGTGTGTGTGTGTGTTTTTTTTGGTCATGGGTGCCTCTGTATATATGGTCATTGGGGCCAAAGCGCCTATGTATTTATGGATTTTATGGTCGAAGTGCCTATGTATTTATGGATTTTATGGTCGAAGTACCTATGTCTTTTATATCTTAGGATGGAAATCCTATGTGATGTTGGGCTAAAAATCCTATGCATTGGTTATGGCCAGAGAGCCTAGTCTGGTAATATGTATGAACACCTATAGGGTGTTGTGCACTGAGGACAATGCAAAAAAAAGGGGGAGATTCTTAGTTACCTGTGCCAAACAGACCCTGATAAAGGAATGGTGCAACCCAATGGACTAAGGATAATGAAGGGGGTACATTCCTTGGGTCAACCCTTATAAATGAATGGGATGTTCGATGGATTGAAATTAATGAAGGGGTACATTCCTTTGGTTGGGAATATCAAGAGAAAGAGAGCTAGTGGAAATCAAGATAGTTGTAGGAGAATGTCAATGGTTTATGTATATGTTTTGGGACGAAGTGCCTCTCTCTCTCTCTCTCTCTCTCTCTCTCTCTCTCTCTCTCTCTCTCTCTCTCTCTC
>JASDQU010507680.1:41486-56694 GCA_032191745.1 Picea mariana | reverse complement strand
TTGGCTAGGGTGCCTTTGTATCTATGGTTATTGGGGTCACAAAGGTTGTCTCCAATGGAAATAGTAGATCACCAAAGATAAGGACTCTGCTATAATTGTGATGAAAAATATGCTCTAGGTCAGAGTGTTTATGTATTTTGTGTTTTAGGTTAGAAAACCTGTGTGATGTTGGGATACAAATCATATGCATCGGTTATGGATAGAGATCCTAGTATGGTAATATGTATGAATGCCTATAGGGTGTTTTTCACTAAGGAAAATGAAAAAATAAGGGGGAGGGGAATGTAACATCCCCTATTTTTAATCCCCGTGAATTATAATGTAATTGTGTAAATGTGAATTAGGCCGGTGAGTCGATGTGTTGGGGAGAAGAGATCGTATTGATTTAATGTGGCCGGGGGGACAAATTGCATACTATGTGCATTGAATAAATAATAAAATTAGTAATTGTTGGTTGCGATATGAGAGGGATGAAAATGATGGGTGGATATGATTCCATAAGAGAGAGAAGGGTAAGGGGGAATATTCATGGGTATTAATCCAACCCATATTCCTAAAATTATTATCATTGTGTATACATTTCTATTTTTTATTGAGTGTTCACAAAGCCAATCATTTAACTCATGTAAGAAGGTGAGTGTGAGGAGTCACATACCATAGTTATTAGGGAGCATGGGATAAATTACAATCATCTTTGGGAAGAGTGGGAATCAAACAAGAAAGAGAGAAGGGGAATGCGTATGCAAAATGGGGACAATTTTTACATGTATTTTTTGGGAAGCAAAGGGAGAGTAGAGTAGAGTGCTAAGAAGAGCACCAACCATGTTGATGCTCTTCAAAACAATTTTTGTTCTTTACATTGATGACCTAGAGCATATTTTTCATCACAATTATAGCAGAGTCCTTCTCTTTGGTGATCTACCATTTCCATTGGAGACAACCTTTGTACTCTCAAGGGATGAGTAGGAGTTATGATTGGGTAATTACCCTAGGGAGGACGAGGAATGAAGGTTGTTTTTCTTTGTGCATTGATCATTGTCATTGCTTCTAGGGCCCTTTGTGTCGTTTCCAACCATGTAGTGGGAAGTTGCATTCTAACTTGTGCTCAAATCTCTTCTTCGAGGCCACTAATGAAACATTCTTTATAGAAAGAATCTATTAAGTTCTTTGTATGGATAGCTAACTTCTCAAAGACTTCCATAAAATCTATTAATGAGGTTGTTTGGCGTAACTTGGTAAGATGCCCCAAATAGTGAGTATGTTTCTCAAAACGTGCATAGACATATTTAACAAATTGATTCCAAGTGATATATCATGCATATGATTTGTTTTTTCCATTCCCACCATTGTCATCATTCGAGAACTAGATAAAATACCCCCGCCCTGAGTTTCATCATGTCATCAATAATGCCCTGGAATGCAAAGTAATGTTCCATTTGGGTGAGTGTTGTAAGGGCTAGTTGATTAGACTAGACAATCGACTAAGAAATGAAAGACTATATGTAACATTTTGGTTGAAGTCAATAGATGTAAATTAGCAACTTTATTATTAATTAAAATTCCTTTTACACTAATAAACTAAATTCAGTTGTAATAATTCAGGTATGAAAAAACTATTACAAGAAAATCAAGTATTAAAGAAGTCCCAATCAACAAAGTTTTGAGGAAAAAACTAGCAAAGAGAAGAATGGAGAGAGAAATAAGTCACTGGTCAAGCCAAAAAACTTTAAAAGAATGCAGATGAAAAAAAGAGCGACATATAACTCCATCCCTATATTTATGACAGTTACTTATTAGATGATAGTCAAAGGAAGATCTATCGAACATACCCAAAAATATTCACACCAACAACAAACAACACAAGGTAAGGATAAAGAAGGGCTCTCAACAAAATACTCAAAGAAGGATAAGAAGAAGAAGAAGTCATTAAGAATCATCATCAAAACAACCCAACCATCCATCCCATCCCAACAAGATCAGCTGCAGAAACCACATTTGACCCAACGGCAATATATGATCAACACTTGTTCGACTTATATGAAATTATATCAAAGGAGTCATCAAAGAGATGGAAGAAAGTTATCAAGGAAGGAAGCAAGTTTTCAAAGATAAAGGATGAGCAAAAGAAAATGTTACAAGAGTGCAAAGAAGAATTCAAGAAGCACTTAGGGATTGAGAAACTGGAAGAAAATGAAAACCCCATGGTAGGATTCAGAGACCTAGTCAAAATTTTGGTAAAAGTTAATACAGAAAGTCAGTAGAAAGTCGACCATATTCAACAAAAAAAAAGAGAACGGGAAGACACAACACAACAAGGAAGTTAGTGATAGTCAAAAACTTCATGAACAGACAACCAACATCCTGACTTTAGAATACACCAAATTCAAAGAGATCAGACAAAACTTGGAAGAAACCACCAAGCATGCAAAAAATTTAAATTCGGTGGTAATTAATTGGCCCTCCTACTTTGCAACTACATAAAAAAAACTCATGGCACAGAAAGTTGCGGTCAAGAACATAAAAAAAACAAGAAATATGACGACCGACATAAAGATAAAAGATGCTCTCACAAACCAGCTATCCAAAGAAAGAGTATTGGAAACACAATTGTCACAATAGGAACAATAATGGCAAAGGGAAGTCCACAAAGCACAGATAGAAACCAACAATTTATTCCTTCTCCTTGATCAAGTCAGAGAAAAGGACAAAACAACATATCAACTCGGAGTCTACCGCAGTGCATCAAGAAGAAATAATAGAAAAAATAAACCTTCTAGGACAAATGAAGATAATGGGTCTGGAAGCACAACATTTAATTAACACATGGAATGACTTTACTCAACACCTGCAACAAAAAACACCTAATATCCTCTAGATATCCTTTGAAGTTAATCTAGAAAGAAAAGCAGAAGGAACAGTCGAGTCAATCATCGACAAAGGACCGATGCCATAACGACAATCAAACAAGCCTACATATCTTATTCAGACATCAAAAAATCCAACACCAAATAATTCTCTCTCTCTCTCTCTCTTTTATACCAAATGTAAAAAACAAACCCCATCTTTCTCAGGACAAGCAAGGAAATGATGTGGGGGGAGATGTTGTAAGGGCTAGTTGACTCTCTCGACTAGACCCAACAATCGACTAAGAATTAGTCAGTCGACTATCGAAGTTGGAATTACAAGTCGATCGAAGTATCTATTAAGCCAACCGACCCAGGCAATTAAGTAGTTACAATTTCCTGGCAACTAGACATGTATGTATAAATAGATGATCATGTATCAAGGAAAGTGTCTCTTTTGTGTTGTATTGACACATATATATTAAAGTGTTGTTTATTGGGTTCTCACTACTTTGTGTATGTCTTTGCATATGTGTATGTAATATTCCCTACTTTTCCCTAGATTACAATAGTGACCCATCCAAAAGGGTCAGAACCATCAAACTTGTTCAAGTCCACCTTAGGAGAACGATGCCATATGTTATTATCCATTAATCTATTCTTGTGCGGACACGACGAGGGTTGACGATGGTTAAATAGTCCTAAGTGATAATTTTTTTCATGGTGTGGCTCAATGTGTTGGGGATTCCAATGGTTTTATTTTGGTACGCCCTGAGTTTGCATACCCATCAAATTCTCAAGAAATGTTTGTTGGAAGTTGTTGAACTTCTCCTCTAGGTTCTCATCCAACCTCTTATCCAACGTCGCATTGAAACCACTTATTTCATCCTAAATTTTCTTAATTTGGTCGTCCATGCAATCCAACCTTCTTATAGTAGATCAAATCTTCATGTTGTACGAAGAAGTATGAGGGTGTTTATAAGTATGCTTCATAGGTGAGCTCACTGAGATAGGTTACTAGGTCCTAGGAACAAGGGAGTGTTAGGTGCTATATCTCTATGATATACGTGTCAGGTCCAACTATAGTACTCGGACCAATATCTTAGGGAACTAACTAAGGAGACTCAACTATGCCTTTAGTCACACTACTCGACTACCCAGGTACCAGAGAGTGATCTCCCTTGAGTGTTGTTCTCGGTGTACTATAGCAACAAGATAGTTGATTGGTTCATATAGGGATAGTTTTAGGTGTACCTAAGGGACTTCCTATATACCTTAGGGTACATGGAAGTGATATTTTGTTCCATATACAAGTATTGTTTGATACAATACCGCTCGGAGGGGTACCAACATGGGTTGCAAGGGTTTCCAACAATGTGATTCAACTTGTATTTCCTGCATGTATTCTTCCCCAACCATAATTTTAACCGGTGAATGAAAATTCACTATATTTAAATATGTCATAATATGTCTCTAAAAAAATTAAAAATTATGAGCTTGTTAACGCGAGAACAAGCTCTTAGAATCACTATGAAATAAACTTGTGCAAGGTAGGGCTTAAGGTCGAAAATGTAAAATGATCACAACTTCTATTATACTTATCTGATTGGCTATTATGACCCCAATTATGAAATGCCACAACTTTTCTGGATCTAACGGAATTGGTTTTATTGAAATCTGTGCAATTTGTCAAAAGATATACAATCTGCGAAATTAGCGACCGTCAATGAAAAAACCCTAAAAATTGCAGATTTTGAATCGACGACATCTCTAGTTTCTGGACTTCCTTTTGGATGATTTTTTTTTAAATTGGGTATTTTTTTGAGAGAAAATTGTATCTCTGGATGATTTCTTCAAATCCTGAACATAATTTTTCAAAAATCGATCTGAATACTGTTGTCCTCTCTTTTCTGTCAAAAATGTGTGAAAAAGAAAAAAAATATCCCACTTTGTGCCCAAAACTTCTTCCAGTTCATGCCCAAGAACATTTCTTTGATACCACTTTTAGTGTACTTAACCCAAAATTTTAGAGGAATCACATGGAATGTAGTGCAAAACTCGAGCACACAAGAGAAAAGAGATATAAGAATAAAGAGTTATGTGCACTTGCCTCTTCAAGGGGGAAACCTTAATAACAATTCTTGACGAAACGGTACATAACCTTCTACTCAATATATAGTTATCCATAAAGAATCTTAACTACCTATGAGCCCCTTATAATGAGGGTTGACCAACTAATTTGGGTCTTATTACTAAAAGGGACCCTTTATTACAATGAGTGAGTATTAACTAACTATTTAATAGGCCTTATTCAAGGAAGGTGTCCTCATACATTAATAAAGTATTTAAGTAAGGGGGTTAG
This sequence comes from Picea mariana, assembly GCA_032191745.1. Classification (NCBI taxonomy): domain Eukaryota; kingdom Viridiplantae; phylum Streptophyta; class Pinopsida; order Pinales; family Pinaceae; genus Picea; species Picea mariana. The sequence goes on along the minus strand of JASDQU010507680.1, from coordinate 51,489 downwards.
GATAGGACCCTAACAAAATTTGTTTCCTCTACCACTACCTCTTGCATCAAGTATTCTTCTAGCAAGTTTCTCCATAGTGTTGGGACTTGTTTCACATTCTTCTTTCTTTTTTTTCATATGTCCTCACCCAACTCCTTAACCTCTCCTCATAATTTTTTGTTACCTCAACAAATTCTTCTCAATTCTCAAGGTTGCTTGATAAACCTCTAAAATTGAATGAAAATTCAAAACATTAAATTCATCTTAAACATCATAACTCAAAGTATACCCATATATGGAAATCTCTTTTGGATCTTCTTCACAAACATTTTCACTTACTTAAGAGAAATTTACTTTTCAACGTTGCTACCATTATATTCTAGGTTTTAATTTTATCTTTTACTTTACTCTCCCATTCCAATTGCAACGTATCCCACCATAAGGAAGCATGAGTTTCGTCCTTTGTACATGCAAATATAACCCTCATAGGATCATAAATTTGTTCAAATTCAAATAAATTTTCCATTTATCCTATTCAATCTATCAATTCCTCAAGATTTAAAATTTAAAAATAGATAATAGTTTCAAGTTTAGTTTACTTCCAATACCTTTGATTTCTCTGATCATTCATTCTTCAACTATCGCTTCTCTTTCTATTTTTTTTCTAGAAATGTTCACCTTTGCTACATCTTCACTATCACCCTCTATGTTTCTTCCATGACATCCATTCCTTTCGTCATCATGGATGATTTTAGGGGCTAAATTTCGCTCATGGGCTAATTTTCCATGGTTTTTCCAAAAACGAGATTCGTTATTTTAAAAATGATTCGCCCAAATTCTATAGGAAAAAAATATTTTACCTTAAAAATCACCAAAATTTTATAAGAACTATATAAAATCCTTAGAAATTTGAATATTTTTACAAAAATATCACCAAACATTTATAGTTGGCATATGAAGGATTAGTAAGATTCACCAAGGTTTCTACATTTTAAAATAAATTTTCATCCTTAAAATCATCCCTGTCTGTCATCACCCTCATCATTTTCCCAATATTATTGACATCATCTCCTTATGGTCTTATGGGTCTTCCACAACCTCTCCCTATGTGTGGAATCTCTCCAATTTTGTTTTGAACCACTATAACATTTCTTCGTCTTCTAATTATCCACCTCCACACTATTCATTAAATCATTTTCTCCTTCCTTTGGACAATTCTCCACCCAATGTTCCTCTCCTCATTAGAAATGTCTCTCATTCATTAGAGCCTTTTAACGCCTCAAAATTCAATCTCTCTTAAACCAATTCAAATTGATATAATACCAATTGATACCTGTTATCCCCATTTTGTGGGATAACTAAGGAGGTGATTTCTAGAGGCCCCCAGGTTGCAGATATGGAGTTTCGAGACACCACATGACTAGCAATGTCCACTTGCACATACAAAATCCCGCTCTATCACCACATTTTGATCCATTGTCAGCGCATCCACCACACCAACTAGATTTTGGAAGGCAAATGAATCTTTTTCCATGCGATACAAGTAAGGTATTGTGGCAAGTAATCACTCTAATATTTGAGGCATTTTAGCATGTTGTATTCAAGCTGATTTTGACTATAGAAATCCTTCTTGGACATTATTCTTTTGACCTTGTTTCACCTTGGTGAGTGTCATAGATTTCCTAGTAAATGGCCAACCTTTGGGGAAGGTTTTCAATTGGGGGTCCTTTGAGGGGTTATCGTACCATTCCTGACCATGCTTACCACTTTCCTCTCATTACACTCCCATCATATTTCCCTCTTCTAGGCCATTTGACTTTAGTGACCCAAGAAGGGAATGTGCCTCATTTCATGGGAATAAGGGGTTGAAATCCCAGGGGGATGGTTGCTGGAAAAAGATAAGAGCCTAAATAAACCTTATAAATGTTTTCCCAGACAGATCTTGAGAACAATGAAATTCTTCTCTTAAAAGAATTGAAGACCTGCACAATATCAAACACATAATAAATACCCCGCTTGAATATAAGACTAACACAAGTGTGTTACAACACTTTAGATGATTACCCCTATGGAACTTTGTGGACCTATTCTTTCAAGTGACATTGTGTTACTGCCCCCCAAGCTAATCAATTCACTATTGGGAGTTCACACATGTTTGGATCACTAATTAATTAATAAATGATAATAAATGGGATTGAAAAAAGGTTGCATTGAAGAAGAAGGTGCAACACACACCCTATAAAGGAACCCATATATGAGATAATACATACCCTTGTATGTCATGAAACTCATTGAACTATGAAGTCTAAACCCCTATCCACTTCATCATCCACTACATGAATTTGAATGGGAATCTTTGGGAGCATCCCCTACTTGAAGTTTTTGGTGTACCTAATAAGACTTCTATGACACCCTTCCCATACCTATACTTTGTCAATTGTATGAGGTAGTTTTGATGCATATGTTTAGGTGCCTTGCTTATTAGATGTGGTTTTCACTTGCCATGATACTTTTGACTTGAGGTCCTTGGAGGGCATGCCTATTTGTTTTGCATGACCTTGTTTGGTGGATAGTTTTTGATGCAGGCGAGATTGTTCCTTGACTCACCTGCTCTCAGGATCGATGACAAATCCCTTCTTCTATTGAGCCGAAGCGGCTCATTTAGATCCCCTGCTGGAATCCTATTTTCAAACCCGATCCACAGATCCCTCATTCACCTGCATGATCTCTGCACCTGACCGTGACCAATTTCCCCGTAGGAAACTGTTTGTCAGGCGTCGAGGTTTCGGGCTTTCCACTTTCACAAACCTCTGTCCTTGTGAATCCCCGATCCCCGAATTACCGAGGAGCTCTCGGCTCCTATGCGCTAGCCCTCCTGCTAAGCTTCCATCATATGATCAGATCCCTGTGACCGTGGCCTTATCTCCGATTCTCCGATGCACCTTAAGCGCTAGCCCTGCTGGCAGTGTTCCTGGTCCATATGACCTTCACTCCGGGTCCGCAGCCTACCCTTTCATCGGGGTTTCAGGGTTCACGGTTTCGAAATACAATGTTTATGCGTCCACGGATTCCTCGATATGCCTGTCCCCGATGCGCTAGTCCTCCGACGACTCCCGGCCTTTGACTTGCCACCTGTCTGCCACCTGTCCTCCACCAACTCCTGTGTGGCCCACACGCCTTATCGGGAAATCTCGTTTCATGATTCTAAAATGCGCAAAGCCTTTACTCCCGGGATCTCCGATATCCTGATTCCCGATATGACGATGAATGACCTCTTGTCGAGTTTTTCCCTGTGGTGCTCGATTGCTGCCACACGTCCCTCCAACAGATGATCCCGATCTCGTCGGGATTTTGGGACTTTCTATGTCCTGTTCCCCTCGACCTTGGAAACTCCGATTTTTCGATGCGCCAAAATGCCAATGGTGCTTGATCTCCGCCACGTGTCCCTACTCTAATGGACGGTTCAGATCTCGTCGGGATTTTGCGACTTGCGAAGTCTCGATTCCTACAACCTCGAGAATCCTGAATTCTCGATGGACGATATCCCGATGCCCTGTCGGGAACTTCTCTCCTCCTATCCACGAGGACTTAACCTCCGTGTAACTTCCGCACATCCGACGGCTGTCGGGATCTCGACTTAGATCTAACGGCCCAAACCTGTTCTCTGTTTATGCGCGCCTGTCCGGCTGCTCCTTGGACTTTGAAAACCAAGGGCCCAGATTATATCGGCCGATCCAATGGCTACTATGCTCCTCCTTGAGCTTCTTGCATGCCTGCTTCTACGCGTAACCTCTGCAGAGCTTCTACCGATCCAACGGCTGACGGGATTTCTCTTACGAGATCCGACGGCTGTAAGTCCTCCTCTCCTGTGTGCTTCCTCTGGTGCTCCCTTGGACGTGAATCTTCAACGGTCCAGATCTTGTTCTCTCCTGCCGATCTGACGACGGCTACTGCTCCTCGAGCTTCCGTGCTTTCTTCTCTGATCTTAGAAGGAATTCAGTTCCTTCAAGGTCTCGAACCTTATCTTCTTTCCTCAACGGACTCCCGAACCGTGAGCTTCACCATGCATGTACAAATGCTTGCTCCTCCTAATCTTTTCTTCTCCTTTCGTATTCTTAAAGGATTTTGGCATCTGCACTCCTTGCAGAACCTCTGCGCACACAAGGTGTTGTCCCTCCTGAGCTTATATAATCATTCAGGCCCCTAAGGGGTTTCTGTCCTTCTTCTCCCTCAAATGGAGAATGAAATGGATGCCCTCCTGGCTATCCTTCGGCTTAAGCCTCTTCTTGAGTGCTTCGGGGTATTCAATAACCCAGTGAAAGTTCCCTCAGTGGACCTTTCCTCTAACTTTCTGAACTCGAAGAGTTATTTCCTCTGCTATGCCTGCTCGCACACCTTCTCAACGCCCTCCTGGCGGAGTAACTTCTCCACAGAACGTTCAGTAGTTCTGGGTTCCCTCTATGCTCACTTTTCACTTGCTCGATGCCCTCATGGAAGAGCTTCTCAGAATCCTCAGCGATTCTGGTCTTCTCCAAACTCACAACATAGTTCTTCTTCTATGCACTCCTTGCACCTGCTCAATGCCCACTTGGTAGAGCCTTACAGAACTCCCAAGAGATTCTATCTGCAATCGTGTTCTCACCCACATGGCCTCACCTCCAAGGTGTTCAGCAACCTTGAGGTCTTCCTCCTGATTTGATGATCTCAGTCATGTGCATCCACACGTCTTCGTCTGACTCCTCAGAGTTCAGAAGTGCATCCTCTGTGCACTGGTATTCAGAGTCTGCAACACTCTGTCATGCCCTCCTGACATGAAACCTCAGAGACCCTCAACCTGAAATCAAACACACTCCCTGCAAATTCTTCACAAATATACATTCACAGCATACATATGGAACACCTACAGACATCTATCCAATCACACAGAAAATGCAGGAAAAACTGCTCTGTTTATATTAATGGCAATTGCCTGTAATTACAAGGTGTTCCTCGAGCTCTCTCTGGATCTTCTCCTACAACCTCAACTAACTCAAAATGAGATCTCTAAAATCTCTTTTACCTGAGGGGCTCTTAGCGCTTCCCTCCAGGTTCACCTACCCTATTCAATTACAATCAATGGTTGTCTAGTCCAGCATCTGGATCTAGATCTTCAGCCGATCTACAATAAAGGTCGATCTACCTAACGCCTGCTCAAAGGCACGACTTTCATGGCTCACCAGCCTAAGACATTTAATTACATTCATTTCAAATTTGAATGAGGCTGCACCTCCCTTCAGCTTCGAATGCATGCGCACTGACATGGCTGGCTGGCTGCGTGGAGAGATGCTCCTACATCATACTCTATAGCTGCAAAAATCATGAGCTCCTCCTCATGAGCTTCCCCTCTGAGCTGTTGGAAATCCTCCTGGATCCCAAATCATCCTTTGGAGCTTTCCATCTGCTCCATTATGCNTTGCTTCCGCTGCATTGCTGCTGCTGCTGCTTCTTTCCTTCTGCCCAGTTGCTCCTTGCTGGCAGTCTCTGCTGATTTCAACATTAGCCTTCTGATGTCCTCTATCATTTCATCCAGCTGCTCCAATGGCTGGTCTAGTTTTTGAAATCTCCCCAGCTGCAAAAATTTTTGGCCATTGGGCAGATGACTATGATCTCCCATGCCATCTTCTTCATCTTCTTCTTCCTCTTCACCTTCATCTGTGGCCTCAAGTTGCCACTCTGCTGCAGACTTCAGCTCTGCAGTCTCTTCTTGACTGACCTGCTGCTCAGTCATCCTCTTCTCTGACAGCTCAAATTCTGTCAGTTCTCTTGCTGGCTCTGGATTGCTCAACCAATCCTCCAGCATCTCCAGCTCCATCTCCCATGGAGTGATAACTTTATCTGCTCGCTCCTCAGCTTCTTTTGCTGCTAGATTCAATGCTACAGCTCTCTCAGCTTCTTTTGCTGCTAGATTCAATGCTACAGCTCTCTCAGCTTCCTTGCTGAATATGTTGAGACACTCCTCAGAATGCTCGCTTTCTCCTTCTGCTTCTGCTCCTTCTTCCACTGTCAGCTCCACTGCTACAGCGCTCTCAGCTTCCTTGCTGAAATCATTGAGCCATTCCTCTGAACGCTCCTTCTTCCTTTCATTCGTTTGGGCAGCCTCACATGTCTGCTCCTATTTTCCTCCTTTTCTGACGGTTATAGCTGATTGTTCCCCTGTTGTTGTTGCATCATCTGCAACAGAATTTTCTGCCTCCTTCTGGGCAAATGGTAGGAATATGGAAATTCCCCCAATCATCACATGGCTCAAATCCTCCTCTGCCAGCTGCATCTGCTGATCCAAATTCACCTTTGAGCTCACCTGCTTTGTCAGCTCTTCTGGCTGAATCCAACTCACTTCTGAGTTTATGAGACCCTTAGACAGACTCATCTTCTCATCCCTGCCCACCTGGCAATATGGGATGCTTCCGCTGCTTCCCTGGCAGACCATGAGATCAACCGATCCCATCTTCATCAACACTCCTTGCTGAATTGAACTATTCTCCGAGTCCATGAGACCTTCAAATGGTCCCAAATTTTCATCTCTGCCCACCTGGAAGTTCAATACGCTTCCACTGCCCACCTGGCAGTCTGACGCACTTCCGCTGCCCTCCTGGCAGTCTTCGATGCTTCCGCTGCCCTCTTGGCAGTCTTCAAGATCCAGTAGCGATCTCTTTTCATTACCCAGCTGGCAATGCAAAGTTCCCTGGCTGTCCTCATGACAGTCTGTGAGACCTTCAGCCGATCTCAATTTGTTGCCCTCCTGGCAAACTAGAACTTCTACTTCTCTGTCTCCCTGGCAATGCTTGAGATCCTCAGGTGATCTCATCTCTGTTCCCTTGCCCATATGGCAATTAGGAATTTCTTCTTTTCTGCCCATCTAGCAGTGCTTGAGATCATCAGATGATCCCAATTCAATTTCTTCATCATCATCCCAATCATCGAGACCCTTTCCAGTCTCTGGCCAACAGTGATCAATCATCTCTTCCTCTGTGGCCTTGAGGTTTTCAGCATACCTCAACCATCTCTTCAACAGTTTGCGATGTCTCTTGACCATCAGCTCCCTGAATGGCCATTTCACCTTTGGCGTCTTCATGGGCCATTCATATACCCATCTCAGCTTGGCTTTCTTTTCCTGCCTCATCCACAGTTCCAGCTTCTCTATGTCTGCTTTTAATTCATAGAGCTTTCTATTATCTTCTTCATCCCATTCGGCAAGCCCTTCTGCCTTGATCTTCTTTCTATGGCCTTCAGTAGCTATTTTGTTGTATCTATCTGCCTCTCCGACAGATCTGGTGCTGTCACTCCTGAAATCCTGAGTGCTCAGCTTCATCATTCCTCTCACAGTCCTGCTGACTGTCTATGGACTACTGCCTACCTGCAAACAATTGTCACAGAGTCCTTAGCAACTCTGACTTCTTCTGCTTTCCTATTTTCTCCTCTTGCCTGAAATATACAGACAAGAACGAGCTCTGATACCACTTGATGTAGTCGAGATTGTTCCTCGACTCACCCGCTCTCAGTATCGATGACAAATCCCTTCTTCTATTGAGCCGAAGTGGCTCATTTAGATCCCCTACTAGAATCCTCTTCTCAAACCCGATCCACAGGTCCCTCATTCACCTGCACGATCTATGCACCTGACCATGACCAATTTCCTCGCAGGAAACTGTTTGTCGGGCGTCGGGGTTTCGGGATTTCCACTGTCACAAACCTATGTCCTTGTGAATCCCTGATCCCCGAATTACCGAGGAGCTATCGGCTTCTATGCGCTAGCCCTCCTGCTAAGCTTCCATCATATGATCATATCCCTGTGACCGTGGCCTTATCTCTGATTCTCTGATGCACCTTAAGCACTAGCCCTACTGGCAGTGTTCCTAGTCCATATGACCTTCACTCCGGGTCCGCAGCCTACCCTTTCATCGGAGTTTTGGGGTTCACGGTTTCGAAATACAATGTTTACGCGTCCACAGATTCCCCGATATGCTGGTCCCTGATGCGTTGGTCCTCCGACGACTCTCGGCCTTTGACCTGCCACCTGTGTGCCACCTGTCTTCCACCGACTCCTGTGTGGCCCACGCGCCTTATCGGGAAATCACGTTTCACGATTCTAAAATGCGCAAAACCTTTACTCTCAGGATCTCCGATATCCCGATTCCCGATATGACGATGAATGACCTCCTGTCGAGTTTTTCCCTGTGGCGCTTGATTGCTGCCACGCATCCCTCCAACGAATGATCCTGATCTCGTCGGGATTTCGGGACTTTCTATGTTCTGTTCCCCTCGACCTTGGAAACTCCGATTTTCTGATGCGCCAAAATGTCGATGGCGCTTGATCTCCACCACGTGTCCCTACTCTGATGGACAGTCCAAATCCCGTCAGGATTTCGCGACTTGTGAAGTCTCGATTCCTACGACCTCGAGAATCCTAAATCCCCGATGGCCGATATCTCGATGCCCTGTCGGCAACTTCTCTCCTCCTATCCATGAGAACTTAACCTCCATGTAACTTCTGCACATCCGACGACTGTCAGGATCTCGACTTAGATCTAATGGCCCAGACCTGTTCTCCGTTTATGCGTGCTTGTCCGGCTGCTCCTTGGACTTTGAAAACCAACGGCCCAGATTATATTGGCCAATCCAACGGCTACTATGCTCCTCCTTGAGCTTCCTGTGCGCCTGCTTCTATGCGTAACCTCTGCACAACTTCTACTGATCCAACGGTTGACGGGATTTCTCTTACGAGATTCGACGGCTGTCAGTCCTCCTCTCCTGTGCGCTTCCTCTAGCGCTCCCCTGGACGTGAATCTTCAACGGTCCAGATCTTGTTCTCTCCTGCTGATTTGACAACGATTGCTACTCCTCGAGCTTCCGTGATTTCTTCTCTGATCTTAGAAGGACTTCAGTGCCTTCAAGGTCTCGAACCTTATCTTCTTTCCTCAACGGACTCCCGAACCATGAGCTTCACCACGCGTGTACAAACGCTTGCTCCTCCTAAGCTTTTCTTCTCCTTTCATATCCTTAAAGGATTTTGGCATCTGCACTCCTTGCAGAACCTCTGCGCACACACGGTGCTATCCCTCCTGAGCTTATATAATCACTCATGCCCCTAAGGGGTTTCTGTCCTTCTTCTCCCTCAGATGGAGAATGAAATGGATGCCCTCCTGGCAATCCTTCAGCTCAAGCCTCTTCTTGAGTGCTTCGGGGTATTCAGTAACCCAGTGAAAGTTCCCTCAGTGGACCTTTCCTCTAACTTTCCGAACTCGAAGAGTTCTTTCCTCTACTATGCCTGCTCGCACACCTTCTCAACGCCCTCCTGGCAGAGTAACTTCTCCACAGAACGTTCAGTAGTTCTGGGTTCCCTCTGTGCTCAATTTGCACTTGCTCGATGCCCTCCTGGCAGAGCTTCTCAGAATCCTCAGCGATTCTAGTCTTCTCCAAACTCACAACAGAGTTCTTCTTCTGTGCACTCCTTGCCCCTGCTCAATGCCCACTTGGCAGAGCCTTACAGAACTCCCAAGAGATTCTGTCTGCAACTGTGTTCTCACCCACACAGCCTGCAACTGTGTTCTCACACACACGGCCTCACCTCCAAGGTGTTCAACAACCTTGAGGTCTTCCTCCTGAGTTGATGATCTCAGTCCTGTGCATCCACACGTCTTCGTCTGACTCCTCAGAGTTCAAAAGTGCATCCTCTGTGCATTGGTATTCAGAGTCTGCAACACTCTGTCATGCCCTCCTGACATGAAACCTCAGAGACCCTCAACCTGAAATCGAACACACTCCCTGCAAATGCTTCACAAACATAAATTCACAGCATACATATGGAACACCTATAGACATCTATCCAATCACACAGAAAATGCAGGAAAAACTGCTCTGTTTATATTAATGGCAATTGCCTATAATTACAAGGTGTTCCTCGAGCTCTCTCTGGCTCTTCTCCTACAACCTCAACTAACTCAAAATGAGATCTCTAAAATCTCTTTTACCTGAGGGGCTCTTAGCG
>JASDQU010507680.1:17674-29774 GCA_032191745.1 Picea mariana | reverse complement strand
AAACAAACAAAAAAACTAAAAGTGAAATTCTACCTTTGATACTAATATATGTGGCAAAATAAGTGAAGGATTCTTCTAATGCAAGGCATGTTTATATGTACGTTAATAAGAAAAACTAAAAGTGAAATTCTATAAATAGACATGGGCTTACCAAACCCATTTTATTTTTTTGTTGATTTAATTCCATATGTGGTCTATCACAAAGGGGTTTGCATTGATTTTGTAACTTATTCTAATGCAAGACATGTTTATATGCATGTTAATAAAAAATTAAAAGTGAAATTCTATAAATAATTATAGGCTTACAAAATTCATCTCATTTTTTTCTTGATTTAACTTTATATGCATGCATATGGTCTACCACAAAGGGATTTGCATTGATTTTGGAACTTATTCTAATGTAAAGCATGTTTATATGTAAGTTAATAAAAAACTAAAAGTGAAATTCTATAAATAGCTATAGGCCTATAAAACCCATCTTACTTTTTTCTTGATTTAACTCCATATGCACGCATATGGTCTACCACAAAGGGATTTGCATTGATTTTGGAACTTATTCTAATGCAAGACATGTTTATATGCACGCTAATAAAAAACTAAAAGTGAAATTCTATAAATAGCTATAGTCCTACAAAACCCATCTCATTTTTTTCTTGATTTAACTCCATATGCATGCATATGGTCTACCACAAAAGGATTTGCATTGATTTTGGAACTTATTCTAATGCAAAGCATGTTTATATGCATGCTAATAAAAAACTAAAAGTGAAATTCTATAAATAGCTATAGGCCTACAAAACCCATCTCATTTTTTTCTTGATTTAACTCCATATGGTCTACCACAAAGGGATTTGCATTGATTTTGGAACTTAAATAAAATGTATATATCCATGACATAAATGCATGTCACGCTAAGCCACTAACCTAAATCCACTTTTTTATTTTTTAAAATGTGTGGCAATCTTCATTCAATTCTCTACCAACTCATTTTAACTAATGTCATGATTTCACTCCTACATTCTATGCCACTAACCTAAATCCACTTTTTAAAAATGTGTTGGAATCTCATTCAATTTTCTACTGATTCATTTTAACTAATGTCATGATTTCATTCCTACATTCTATTGTATGGGAAATTGGAATTGCCCTCATTTCAAAAATTTAAAAATGCACGTATAGGGCATTAAATGGGCACGACAGTCTGAGCATATTTTTATTTTAATTTAAAGTTCCTCTAGATCTCAAAACCTACTTATGAATTCACACTATATACAAGATCACTTACCTATCAAGGGTTGATTTCACTCCTACATTCTAGTGTATTGGAAATTGGAATTGCCCTCATTTCAAAAATTTAAAAATGCATGTATAGGGCATTAAATGGGCACAACAGTCTAAGCATATTTTTATTTTGATTTAAAGTTTTTCTAGTTCTCAAAACCGACCTATGAATTCACACTATATGCAAGATCACTTACCTATCGAGGGTTGTTCCTACACCAACGTAGATCCATATTAACTCTGGATTTATCATGTCTCAAGAGGGATCAACTCTCACATTTCCTAAGTGTGCATGATAGCTATAGAGTTAAGATGGGAATTGAAATATTTTATTTATGGCCTGCATTGAAATATTTTTTTTTTGTTATTAATTTTTTTAAATGCCACATATCAACTCCATGTTGATCATGAAAGGAATGACACATCTCCCTCATATTGGGTTGTGGAAAGCGCCTCTTGATGCAATCAATAATTATGTGCAAGCATCCTACCGAAAAGCTAAATCATCTCAAACTTTAAATGGGAAAGCTCAAAATCCATATTATGGGAAGACACAATGGTAGATCCAAAAATGACTAATCGTGAACTAGCAAATGTACATTTAAACATGACAACTACTTTAGTGCTCAAGAGTAATGACATAGCCAATGAGAATGCATAGCCTCTAGAGATCACTCCCCAACAAGAATGAATCTAATTCCATAGATCGAGAAGTAGATCGAGTTTTGTTGAAGGTAGAAAATACAAGGAAGCAATTGATGATGATTAACATGCCAATAATCAATAACTTGGTATTTTCCTGGACCATAAGGAAGATAAGTGTTGGTACAGAGAGACAAAAGGGTGAAGCACAATCAATGTTCACATAAATTAGAGTAATGACATAGCCAATGAGAATGCATAGCCTCTAGAGACCACTCCCCAACAACAACGACTCTAATTCCATAGATCGAGAAGTAGATCTAGCATTGTTGAAGGTAGAAAATACAAGGAGGCAATTGATGATGATTAACATGCCAATAATCAATAACTTGGTTTTTTCCTGGACCATAAGGAAGATAAATGTTGGTACAAAGAGACAAAAGGGTGAAGCACAATCACTGTTCACATAAATCAATCAACTATGTCACATAAATGGATATTCATGATTATGGTTGTAATTATGTGTTCAAACTCATTCATAATTGTAAAAATTGTATGCCCATATTAAATATATAATATAAAGATTAGAAAATTGTATAACTAATCCCAATATTGACTTTTATTGGATTGATGTATAATCTTTTTATAACAATACAATTTTTTAAATTTATAAATTAAAAAAATAAATAATAAATCAAAATAAATTGTATGCCCATATTAAATATATAATATAAGTATTAGAAAATTGTATAACTAATCTCAATATTGACTTTTATTGGGTTGATGTATAATCTTTTTATAACAATACAATTCTTTAAATTTATAAATTAAAAAAAATAAATAATAAATCAAAATAAAAATGGTTAAAACATATAACAAAAGTATAAAAAATATGTAATATGTTAAATAATCATTCTGGAATGAAATCAATTTACTTTAACTTAAATATAATCATCATTAAATAAGATGAACTTATTTTAATTTAAGTATGCTTTCAACAATTTCATAACCATCATGGACTTATGAACTTACTTTAATTTAAATATAATCATTATGGACTAATATATTTGAATTTAAACTGAAGTATGTTTTCAACAATTTCATAACCATATTTAAAATAACAATATTTAAATAAATGAAATTTGAAATCACAATTTTCATTATATTTTTCATTTATTAAATATACTAAAATTTGATTAACAATATGTTCTATTTATATTTATATAATTTTTTTTATAGTGAATGAATCATTAAAATAAATTAAATTTAAATAATAAATATTTTAAAAGAAAATTTTCAAAATTAATATTGTATAGAAATATATAAATATTTTACGAAATAATTAATATAATTAATAGACTTAAAACATTAGTTTAAAATTTCTCTATTTTATAAGATAAAATAGAAATAAAACTATTTATATATATATAAAAAAAAAATCTTTGCTGGTTTGAAATTAAAACTAAATTAAATTATACTCTAGGTTACCTCAAGAGTCAATGTACCCTTCTAACCTAAAGAGTCAATGTACCCTTCCAGAAAGGATTACTTCATTATTCTACATTTTTTTTTTCTCCTTTTTAGTGTCTTTGCTTCAATTGCCATGACTCTTATATTCAGGTTTGATTTCGTAAAATGTTTTATTACCTTCTTTGACTTTAAAACAAATCTGATCTAAACTTTTCTTTAAAAAGTCCTGTAACAGCAAATAAAAAGTTAGCATTCATCAAAATTATTATTTAAAAAGTCCTGTAACAGCAAATAAAAAGTTAGCATTCATCAAAATTATTATTAAAATATATGAAGAAGTTGAAAATAAATGGGCAGTTACCTGAGGTTGGGATATCTTATTGGCAAGTTCAGTGAATGTATAACGTGGTTCCTTTTCAAACAGGACGAACAACATCTCTTGAAGCTTTTCAGAATCCATTCTTACTTTTTTATTTGCTTGGTTTTTCACAGACGGACCATTCCTTTTTCCATTCCCATCAACCTAAAGGAGGAAATAGAATAACATTTAATTGATGTCTATTATTATAAGCTTTAGTGCTAACTTTTTAATATTATTTTTTATAAAATTATATTATATAATATAATTATTTGAATATTAATTTTATAATTAAATAATAATTTTTAAAAACTAATTTATTTATAACAGATTTTTGTAGAAACTATAAATGAATTTTTTATCATAATTTTAGAATTTATAAATGTAAAAACTGTAAATGAAAATCTTATAATAACCTTAGAATTTATAAATGTTATATCTTTATACAATTAATAATCTACCTCTAATAATTATTAGATATAATCCAAATGATATCTATTAAAAACCTTTTTATTTTAAACTTACACAATTAACTTTCTTTAAACTACTAATTTAAAAAAAATATTATGAATTTCATTTTATATTTACTTTGTTTTCAATTCTCTTCATTTATATCTCATTTATTTATATCTCATTTTTGAAGAATGTGAACATATGTATATAGTTCAGGTGAATTTCTTAATAATTTATTGATATTATTAATTGATATATAAAACCTTTTTGTTTTAAACATATATAATTAACATTCTTTAAAGTGCTAATTTAATATTATACATTTTATTTTATATTTACTTTAACTTTCTTTAAAGTGGTAATTTAATATTATGCATTTCCTTTTATATTTACTTTGTTTTCAATTATCTTTATTTATATCTTATTTTTGAAAAATATGAATATATGTATATACAACTTAGATGCACTTTTTGATAATTTATTGATATTATTAATTGACGTATAAAATTTTTATATTTTAAACCTACACAATTAACTTTATTTAAACTACTAAGTCAATAAAATATTATATATTTTATTTTATATTTACACTTTATTTAAACTACTAAGTCAATAAAATATTATATATTTTATTTTATATTTACTTTGATTTCAATTTTTTTCATTTATATCTCATATAATTAACTTTCTTTGAACTACTAATTCAATATGTATTTTATTTTATATTTATTTTGTTTTCAATTGTGTTTATTTATATCTCATTTTTAAGTGAAGTGACATAATCATTGACTTTTTTATTTTAAATTCTGTGTTTTAAGCTTTAACTTTTCTTCTTAATTATTTTGGTATTATAAATAATTTTAAGGAAAATTTTTAGTTATCTTATACTTAGTTAAAGTAATATTCTAAAATATTGTTATAATTATTATTATTAAAATTATTTCAAAATATTAATTACATGCATTAGTTAATCTGAAAATTCAATTAACTTATTATATAATTTATTAAAAAATTTATAATTATGATGTTTTCCTGCATTTATATTAGTCAAACAATAATTTTTACATAGTTTATTAAAATGTTCATAATTTTATTTTTTTGAAAATGACATTTTATAGAAAAATAAGTGATGCTTTTCCACATTCATAAATAACATTCCTGATAACTATGTTGGCCTAAATTAATATGTAACCTAAAAGGGTGAGGTGAGCGTGAAAGGGTCAGGCAACAAGAGACCGACATGGAGCCAAAAGAACACGTGGACTACTCTACTGACCACTTGGACAGGCGAGAGACTTAGGCATTGACAGGTGGAGGTGGCGAGGGTCGGGTTGTTGGGTTGGGAGAGACAGTCAGTCTGACTTAGCAGTTTCTGAATATGGAAGGGAGATTTTTCTCTATCCCAGGTAACTCCATTTCTTTGCCTTCCTTTCCGTCTTCTAAGGTCGAGGTGGGTTTTGAGGTAGGAAGTGGGGATTTCTTGGATCTTTGGCCAAAAGGGCCTTCACACACAGAAGGAGGGTCTCTCCCCTCCCTTAGTCTTCAAGAGGTTTTTGATAGCATTTAGAAGGCTCGAACGAAGAAGATCACCTTTTCCACTCAGGAGGGTTCAAGACTTACAGATAGGTTATCAGAGGAGATAGGTTCCACGATGGTAGAAACAGATCCAAGAATCTTGAAGGGTTATGCCCTGGACCCCAACTGAACATTTTGTTTCTTTTACGAATTCTTCTTCTATAGGTTTCATCTCGGGCTTATTAGATGCATAAGAACACTGTGGTTGTAGTTGGAAAAAAGAGAATAGTGGGCTGCCTCTAAGGGGTTTGGGGTCTCCAGGTTATATTAAAGGAAAAATATTAAGTGGACAAGGGAGGAAGACTGGAAGTGGGAAGATTTGTAAGCGGAAAATCTTAAAATCCAAAGGGAACTTAGGGACTCTTATTCTTGGTGAAGACGTGGGTTCCAACCATGTAATTCGAATGACAAACGAAACCCTTGTAGGAAGAGCAAGTGGAAGAAATTTTTCCCTAAAAACTATGATTGACTGGGAACATTTTTCCTGGAAGGAGCATCTTGGATATGTACCGAAAATCATAGAACTGACTAGGAACTAGTTAATTTTGGAGTGTCAACAACTCTCCCATACTTTTGAAGCCTTGGAGCCCTCTCTTTGATGCGAGAAAAGAAAGACTGGATAAAATTCTGGTTTGGGTACATTTGTCGGTGTTGCCTTTGTAGTTCTGGACACTGGAACACTTCAAATCCATCGAGAATTTTTTTGGGGATTTTCTAGACACAGATTTGACCTTTGAGAAAAAAAAACAATTAAAAGTGGCTAGGATCCTAGTATGTTTGAATGTTAGAGAGGGTTTGGGAGAAGAAGTTGATATGAGATGGGGCATGTATTCCCATACCTAAAAAATGGATTATGAAAATGCACCCTTTAGATGTCGAAGGTTTCACCAATATGGACACTTGATTGTGGACTGCAAGCTTCTATTGAGAACCAAAGGAAGGGTGCATATAGTCGACAAAGGAAAAGGAAATTCCTAGGAGGAAGAAAGAAGACAAACAACAGTAATTGAAGAAAGAGTTCAGATAAACGCAGAGATAAGACGAACCAAATATCAAGGACATGTTGACACTCCTCAGGGGAGACCAAAAACAACTCTAGAACAAGGTACTAGAGCTACATAATTGGTCGAGTAATTAAGTATTGTAAAGACATTGTCAGATAGCTCAAAGGGCCTGGCCACATATAACCCTTTGCCTCCTACTCCTCCTTTCATTGTTTTAGTAAATAATTTAAATTTAGTACGAAATGAGTGGTTGGAGGCTCTCTGAAACATGTCCATCTCTACAAGGCCCTCTCAAATCTTGCCTAGACCATTGGATATCCCTTTTAATGGAAATACTCCATCCATTTCTCCAAGATCTAAGAGGATATGCAATTTCTATGAACACTCTTCCTCTTCATCTTCTGATAACTCGTCTTCTCGTTAATTCCTTAGATCCTAGAATAAAATTGTTTCTTCGGGTGGTTTGGGAAAGGAAGTGATCAGGACGTTGGATAGAGGTGGTCGGGGGAGGAAATCACGAATTTCAAAAGCTCAATCAAAATCCAAGAGTGACCTTTTAGCAGGAAAACAAAACTCGATTGAATGGGTTCTTAGAGCAGTGCGGGTCTAGAGGAAGGGTCTAGGATGAAGTGTATGTCCTTTAATTGTCAGGGCCTAACTGGTCCCCTAAAAAGACCAGCATTAAACAGGGTGGTCAGCTCTGAACATCCTGATGTATTTCTTTTACAAGAGACTTTGGGGAAAGGGAAGGAAGTAAAATCTCTCCTGGAAAGTTTTCTCCCAAGTTGGGAGTTTGAAAATTTGGATGTTAAAGGTAGATCTGGGGGTTTAG
Source organism: Picea mariana (assembly GCA_032191745.1). Taxonomy (NCBI): domain Eukaryota; kingdom Viridiplantae; phylum Streptophyta; class Pinopsida; order Pinales; family Pinaceae; genus Picea; species Picea mariana. Next base: position 22,159 of record JASDQU010507680.1, on the reverse strand, counting down.
CTCTAGGGTGGAACACATAGACTATTAATGTTACAAATCGTTGGGGTATGGAGTTAGGCCTCAACATATCTATCTTAGTGTCGGATTTAGGAGAAGAATTCCACATTCTCAATATCTATGGTCGTTATCAGAGTAGAGCCCTTTACTAGGACAACCTTTTTAGCAAGTCGTTTATGAAGGAAAATTTGGTCATTATAGGTGGAGATTTGATTTTCTCCTTGGAAAAATAAAATGTATGGGGTCGTCATGCAAGAGATGATCCCCTTGCAAGATACTTCACTCAAAAACTGTTTGATTGCAAACTCATTAATGTTGAACCCACCAGACTCAATCCCACTTGGAGGAACAACAGGGTAGGGGAGGACCGAGTAGCAAAAAGATTGGATCAATTTCTGGTAGAAGACTCATTAACAGAGTGACAAATTATAATGAAATAGTGGATCGACTATGGGGGATTTTTGAACATTTTCTGATTTACATTGAAATTAGACAGGGCCCTCCAAAGTTAGCTAGCCCATTCAAATTCAATAAGACATGGCTGAATGATGAAACTTCCATCGCTCTTATTAAGGAAAATTGGGTACCTTTCCTTCAGGACAACCCTCAATCGATGACTTTTCATTGTTTTGAAAATTTAAAAAGGATCAAGGAGAAAGTCAAGATATGGGCTTTTCAAAAAAGGAAAAGTGAATATTAGCAACTAAAATATATTGAGACTATCCTGCAAAGGATTTTCGAGGAGGAAGCGGGGGGAGGTTTGCAACAATTGAGCCCAAGGTTTCACTTCTCCGCCTAGAAGAGAGGAGGAAGAATCTTGTAGGCTAAAAAGCAAAGCTATTTGGATGGCAAGTGGGGATGAGAATACAAAGTTCTTCCAAGATTTTGCAAAAGGAAGGAGGTGTGCTAATACCATTTGACACTTGAGAGACTAGGATGGGAATTTGGAGAAATCCTTTGAGGGGATGGCAAGACTAGGGAAAAACCACTTCCAAGAACTCTTTAGAGAAGAGAATCATGCTACAATTAAAGAAGTGGTTCAGATGGCCCAACGATTTCCAAGATTTGTTGATGAATAAGACAACAAAATTTTGATGGAAGAAGTTTCTAAAGAAGAATTAAAAGAAGTCCTACATAGTTTTCAAAAAGACAAAAGTCCAGGTCTAGATGGATGGACTATTGAATTTTTTCTAGGATTGTACGATATTCTAGGACATGATATTCTCAAGTTGGTAGAGGACACCAGTGTTGATTTTTCAATAATCTAGGTTAAGCATGCAGTTCATTTCATTTTTGCATTTGTCTTAACCATAAACAATAATGTTGTAGCAACCAAGATCACAAGAAGAAACACCATGCACAAGAACACACGAAGTATCTTGGAAAACCCTTCTCAACAAGGGAAGAAAACTCACCCAAATTATTTGTTATATTCTTCAAGAGAAATACCTTCACCACCAATAAGACTTAGCACACAAGAGGGTGCTCAAACCCTATAAGACTAGATCCCAAGAAAGGTGCGCACTTTTTCGAAGAAGGTGTACTTGCTGAAATTTCTAAACTCATGTGAAAGATATGATTCCTCAATGGGGAATTTACCTTTACTTATACTAACCTGAACCTGTCAACATAAGTGTCTATTGGTACAACAATGCCAACCTCTGTAAGTCACATTATAATTAATATTAACTAGATTAATTATCTTTTACATTTATTACTAATCACATTAAGGTGGGGCCGACCTGTACCCTTTACATTACAATTAGGGTTGCAGGCAGGTCTGACTCTTGAACAATATAGAAAGGGATCTGATACATCCACTAGTGCTCATCCACTAGGGGCACACCCATAGGGATGTCCATATATCTGGATCACTGCATTACACAGAAGAACTCATTCTTCACACGTTCACTTGTGCTCATCCACAGACACGTCCACTCAATAGATCTTCTTTCCCACTGCATCACACAGGAGAGTCATCTGGAGTTTCTCGTCAACTCTGTTGCTCAGAGGAGACTAATACATCATCTTCATTTCTGTTCTCATGACGATGCACCCAACACTTTGGGATTTCACACGTTCACCTTATGCTTAGCCACATGCACGTCCAACTCAATAGATTGCCTTTCCCATAGGATAATATTTGGATTTCTTCTCAACTCTCTGAATGGAGGAGGTCATCTCTACATTCTAGATCTATCTCAGATAGGAACCACATACCCTTCTTAGGGTCTTTCTCTCAGGTTTGTAAGCTGGATAAAGTCTCACATAGCTACAATGATCCACATCTCAGAGGTTTGTAAGCTGGAGAATGTCTCACATAGCTGCAATCATCAACACTCCCTCTCATCTAGGGAGGAATTCTTCATCATGCCAAGTCTCACACATATGTACTTTGAATTTTGTCTTGGCTGGAGTCATCTATACTCCCTCTCAACTAGGGAGGCATTCTTTACCAATTTAGTTTGGTGAAGATGTTTGCAATCTAATCATGTGTAGGAAGGTATTTCATGTGTACGATTTTCCTCTGCATCATATCTATGATATAAGAATATTTCATCTCATTGTGTTTCGATCCATCAAGAAACATTGTGTTCTCAAGGATATTTATACATGACTCTTGGTTATCATCATAGGATCCATCTCATGGTCAAGTAAATCTGTCAGAATCTTGTTAAATCACATTGCTTCGCACACTCTATGTTATATACTCTGCCTATATGGTACTCAAGGCCCCATATTTTTGTTTCTTGTTGCATCAGGAAACTATGGAAACCTTCACGGTAGAACAACAACCAAATGTGCTCTTCTGGTAAACTTGTACTTTCTGCTCATTCTGAATCAACATATCCTGCACCCTGAAGTTCACACTGGAGGCATATCTCAGGCCATATCCAACTGTGTCTCATATATGTCTCAATACATGTTTTGTTGTTGTCTAGTGAGTGTGTCTCGGTTGACTCATGAAATGACTAAGCACATTCACTTCATGGCATGAATCAATTCTGGTGTTAACCAGATACATTAGTGATTCAATAAATTGTGGATCAGTCCCGTCTGAATCATCATCAATATTTTTCTTTAAATCCATCACGATGGATTTTGATTTCTATCATACTGAACTTCTTTAATATTTTTACTGCATATTCTCAGAAAAATCTCATTGGTCCTATGTCATACTTATTGTCTCAAAAATTAGTGCATCATACTCATATTATTCATCTCTAATTCATAATTCAAGGATTACTTGTATCCAAAAACAAGGCTTTCTGAATAAGTCATCAAAATTAGTCTCTCATCACCAACACCGTAATAATATAGGTTTTGGATCAATAACACTCTTGCTGAAATCCAATGTAACACTCTGTTTCCCCCAGTCTATAAAAATAACTATGTTGGCCAAGAACTATGGCAAACTCAAAGATGTGAATGTTTGATTTAATGGACCTTTGCATAAAAGGTCGATGAATGTAAATTATATAATGAATATGTGTTGCGTGACTGCTGAGAGAGGGGATGTGCTAAAAGAGACCACGATGGCTAATAAGAGGTGGTGGAAGGGACTTGGAATGGTTGCGTTAATTTCCACTGAGCCGGTACTGTACTGGTTTATACTTGCTCACAAACCAAAGCAGCTCTCTGATCCTGGAATGGATTTTCCGTCAGATTGGTAGGTGGGGAGGCTCCTCAAGAGTTAATGAGGGGATGGGGGTGAACTGCCCATCTGTAACAACCCTCAGACCTGACCACTGACAGAGAAATTCATGCCACACACAACCTTATAGAAAAAAATTGGCGAGAGGAAATGTGGTAGACAGGGAGAGTAGTGCGCACGACGGGGATTGTAGAAGAGAACTGGAGAAACCCTAGAAACACATGGAGTTCTGAATACCAGGAGAAGGAGAGTAACCTTCGTCCTGGATTATTTTCCTGCATTAGGAGAAGGAGAGTAACCTTCGCCCTTGATTTCTATTGAGTTGGAAGTAGGAGACTAAACCTCAAAGCATCGTGGTCTAGCTCGGGGGTGGCTAGTGGTAAATCCGTTTGGAGTCACAGAGCCTACGGTTGGGTGGAAACAAGCACCCCTCTCAACAGTTGCATCACGCCTGGTAGATTTGATAAGTTTTTTATACCTTGTATTTCGAATGGAATATTGTGAATACATGCTTATGTTTATATGCCCATAATAATTTATGTGTGGAACGATTGCCTGGTGTTTTAAACTGGAAATAATGGATTCATGTATATGCTTATATGCTATTGTTGGTTTCTGTACAAATGATTAAGTTTGGGGCATGAGTTCGCTCCACCAAGAATTGTCTTGTTTCTCGACTCTCGTAATGTTTCGGGAGAGCCCCTCGAGAGTACTCTTCTCCGGGGATTACCCCATAAACCTTGGGACCGTGTCGAACCTTTACCCAAATACTCGACTGAGATTAGGGACGATTTCCCAAGAACCATCTAACGGTTCATGCGATCTGGGTTTGG
>JASDQU010507675.1:25104-39848 GCA_032191745.1 Picea mariana | reverse complement strand
TCTAGAGATGTCATACATAGTGACGCCAACCCATAACTTCAACAACTCATCGATGAGAGGCTCAATATATACGTTCATATCTTTAACCTGGTACCTACCTGATTGGTTCAACCTATTGCATGATTAATTATACTTATCTAGATGTCGTGATATATAAAATAAATAATTACCATGCACAAAACAAAGAAATTAAATATTTTTTCATGCTTTAAAGTAAATAAAAGATAATTAAAAACCTGGAACAATCATTGCCAACATTGTGTGCTCTCTCTTGACCGACATCCAAGGAGGAAGGTTATTGTTTACAACAAAAACAAGCCACACTGAGTACATAGAACGAAGCTCTCCAAATGGATTGACACCATCAGCTGCCAACGAAAGTCTAACATTACGAGGTTCTTCTTTAAAAATTGGCCACTTTTCTTCGATGTATTTCAATGCATAACCATCTATAGGAATTCAAAGAACATCGTCTCGACTTCTGTTCTTTTCATGGAAATCCATAAAATGTGCTATACTTTGGCACCTGAAAAACCACTGGAAACATGGAATTATCGGAATACAACGAAGAACTTTGCAAGATACCTTATTTGATGCTTTATCGGTTCGATATCTACTTATTTGATATTGTGGGAATTCATTTTCTAATTCATATTGTCCATAATATATGATATGATCATTAGGACATGCATCAATAGCCTAATAGTCCATTCCAATTTCTTTCATAATCACAGATATTTCTCGATATGTGTGTGGCAAAATATTCGACGTCAGTAATAGAACATCACCTAACAATCTACAAAATTCTAAACAATAAGTCAATGTAAACAATATTCATCATCAATATATCATCAAATATACTAATTTACAAATTAAAAAACAATAGCAATATAGGAAAAAAATGAACCTTTTAAGTATTTCTGAACATGCAAGCATAAATAATTAACAAATTAAATACCTTAGTATCTGTGTGAGACATGTGTTTGATAAAGGCGACGATGACAACAATCAACCACACAAATGACGATGAACACAAGCATGCAAAACATGCAATAGACAACTATGACTCCACGCACTAGCACAAGAGAAACTGGGTGAAATGTGTGTAAAACAACAACGAGAAATGAGTACCCTCCTGACACGAAAAGACCACGCCTACCAGCTAAGGGACAACATCCCCATCCCGACATAATAACCTCGACGACCATTTAAATAGAACATCGATGGCGCACAACACAACGTAGGAAGGCGTTGCAACCCAGGTGCCAACAACAAGCTTATAATGGAAAACTACACCTACCATGGGAAACACGGACTTCGACCAAGTTATCATTCACTCCCAACCAATAGGGCGCGCCATGATCCCCTCATCTGGGATCATGTCGTCCTTGGGTGATAGGTGTGACACTAACCCTGGCGCAACACAACCTATCTCGACCAAGGACTGAAGATAATCCAACGCACTACGAGCCTAAATACTCACAAGAAGACTACGCCTACCACAGGAAGCACGGGTCGACCAGACGCAGATGAAAACGCTCAAACAACTTGTGTAAGCTATTAAAATATCACACTAATAAACCAATTTCATTAACTGCTAGTCATTAAGTCTATGTGCGGATGAGTAAACTAGAAGAAAATTTATCATTATCATACTAGGGCCCAAAAGATGAACTATAATATGCACTCTAACAAATCAAGTACGCGTGTTGACCTTATACACTAACCCAAGAAAGGTGAACTTTTTATAGCTAAAAGTGCTCTACTCTTCTTATTAAAAGTATGACAATGCTCTCCAAACTAAAGTTGTCTAGATTATCATTGTCTGAATATACATCGGGTACATGCATAAAATCGTCGTGCAAGTGCGTTCCAATGGAGTTTAGTTCTATAACAATGCTAAATTAAATCGTAGATAAATCACTATCCTTTAAGTTGAACAGAAATAAAGTTGTCCCTCAACAAAATAAAATCGCTATCTAAGGAATCTAATATCTGTCAATATCAGAAAAATCATTGTCAGCGTACTATCAAATGATAAATATAAAATCGCCAATAATAACACATGCTATCAAATGTAGTTAAGAAATTCATGTCTTAAATTATCTGACTCGCTGTCCGTGCAACAAAAATGGGTTTAAATCGTCATTTGTAGGGTTGTCTTCACTCAGGCTTAACAATATAAGGATAAGGAATTAAACACATTCTTTCTCTCAGAACTCCACATTACTTTTCGTTATTAACAGTCATCGTATCCACTAAATTACGTTGACTAAGACTGGGGAAAATTGTAAGAACGCAGGGTGAAAATGTTGTATAATATCAGGGTGAATAAACGTAATTATTCACGACTTCGATATCGGTGAGGTTCGCAGTCAAAAGATGATAAATTTGTAGAGTCATTAATGGTAATGCTAGCACAGTTAGAAACACATTCGCCAAGCAGAAAAATCATGAGTTGATGTCCACACAAAAGCGCATCACCCCAAGGTAACACGCAGTCATTCACAGGGTAAGACGCATTCACTCTCAGGGCCAAAACGTGGGTGGAAATACAGGTAGTTTCCAGTCCAAGAATAGGTGAAAACGCCATCCAAAACAATTGCAAACCATCATAGAATATGAAGATGAAAACGGTTTTAGAAAAGAGAAACTCTCAGGAAAGGAGAAATCAGTCTAAAATAAAAAATCCTTGGATAAATTATTGTCCAACTTAGGTTTAAGGTGATGGTAAAAGCCAAGTGTCAATCTAGTAAGGTTCTACTGAATGCAACACTCAACGACGTTTTTTTTTTGCTGGTAATTAAGGGAATGAACAAGTAGAGGAAAATCCATCGATGCAGTGCAATAGGGAGTCAAAGATAGTAAGGTCAAATAGGCATTCACATTCCAATACAACATGCAAATGCAATGATTATATATTAAACTCACAGAAAAGTTCACTGTTTGAAAGGAAAGAGGTTAGCTGACATTCGCTACTAAAGAAATGTCACCAAAATTGCTAACTATTCACTGAACATTCAAAAGAAACGGTGGATGTGGAATCACTACTTTAATTGAGAATACCACTAGCTATTGTAGGTATAAAAATTGTTGAATCTAACCAATAAATGAAAAATAGCTGATTTAAATTACACTGTCAGCAACACATCACAGAGCCAAGGAGAATTGTTGTTTAATGAGAACGACAGATGAGATATCGCTCTCGCAGAAATCGCAATTAACAAGACGGATTCGCCGGCAAGGGGTTCATTAAAACACAGGGGTTCTTGGGTGAGTAAAGAGTTTACAAATACCAATTACACCTGCAAAGTTACTACTATCAAAAGAAGTTGAAAATTCAACAAAATTCCCTCGATTAAATTTGTTGAATAAAAGAAGCGCAGAATTGAAGGTAAAGGGTTCGTTGTTAACATGGCATAAGTTTACTGTCAATCAAGAGTAAAAACTCAGTCAACATATAAATCAAAATAACATTCATTTAATAACGTTGAGATTCTTCCCTTCAAGAGCTGGGAACTGATAAGAAAATCGCAAGAATAACACACCCTCTGAAAACGCAGAGAGATAAAAAAAATTCATAAGGTATTGAGCAGATCACAGAAAGAAAAGAAAAACAATCGTAGAGGTATTCAATCGACATAAGGCGTAAGAAAATCATTCAACTAGGAGCAATCAATGGGGGTAGACGGATGGCCAAAACATCCTTCGCTCATCATCCTTGCATAGAAAAGAAAGGCATTGAGATCCATAGGTCTATTAATGCCGAAGCGACGATTGTAGATCAGGCTCTTGGCTGGCTGCTTAGGTGAGGAATGATGAGCTAGGGACGAAAGGAAAAAACAACCGCAATCATCAAAAATCAATAAACCATAGGGCAGTCAAGACATGTCGAGAATTGAAGGCCATGGGAGTCAATCATTCATCGAGCTAAAGGCTATGGGAAAATTTCATTCATCAACTAGAATGCTAAGACAATCATTTTCCTTACCTAATTAAACATGCAAATCTAAAAGCATAAATCATACTAACAATCTACCATGCCGAAATAAAGGAAGCGTATCGTTGCCCAATCACCCACTCTAAGTTAATTTCCAACGGGCTTTGTGCAACTCATGTTTTTTGACTGATGAGACTTCACCGGTACCTCCCATCCAATGCTAGGGGTACTCTTCTTCCCCCTTATCCCCCCCCCCAAGACGTAAAGGGGCCACACACACTATCCAGAGAATCAATTAACTCCTAGATCGCCTCGCAAGGCTGAGCTACCACTCCTCACCAAGCTGGGTATCCCAACTCCCACAAGCTAATTTAGCCATGTACAGATTTATGTAGCATAACGTTACGCAAAACAGAAGAGAGCCCCTCATCATTTTCATCCCTCCATTATTTAGGGTTTTGAAGTCCCTTACTTTCCCAAAATCCCATTTTATTTAATGTTTAATAAATTAATTGATAAAAATCCTTCCCGTACATGTGTCACCCATCCCCTTCATTCTTCCATAAATTAATTTCATTAATTAATCAATTACCCCTATTTCCCTTACTCACCTAAAGGCACTCCTAGAATCACTCCTAGGTGTCCCCAAAACCCCTTACAAGTTTTAATGATTTCCCCCCTTATTAATTTACTAGTTGAGTTTAAATTAGAAAGTTCTTAAATGCTAGATACCTTACTAAGTTAGACTATCTTCTTTTTCCTTGTGTTCCCCTTTTATTTTTATGTTTCTCACTTTTTCCTAGTTTCCTAATTATTTTAGATTTCCCTCTTTCCGCTTTTTATTTAAACTCAAAAAGGCATGTGCGGAAACTTACCCTTTTTCCCTTTTTCTTTTTAATGAATAAATTTTTAATTAGCATAATATAGTAAAACAATTATTTCCCCTTTTTAAATTTTATCTCAAAAGATTTGTATAAATCAATTTAATTGCTTACCCCCTTCTTGTCACAAGATTAATGAAGATTATCATTATTATATATATATATATATGTGTGTGTGTGTGTGTGTGTGTGTGTGTGTGTGTGTGTGTGTGTGTATGTATATGTATTTTTATAAATTGATAAAATTTTACCACCACTATAATTTAGACCTAGACTTTATCTTCCTAAACTGGGCGAAATTTTATTATGGGAAAAGTTTTAAATCTTCCCCAACACGTTATTTGTCCTAAAGCCATATGGGTTTATCCAATTATTAAATAACAATGTGACATGCCCTTTAGGACACACTAGGTTCTCCAAGGGTGCCACTCGCCTCTTTCTGTTTCTCTTGTGCGACGTGCCCTTTAGGACGCACTACGTGCTCCAAGGGTTCCACTCACCTCTTTCCATTTTTCTTGCATGACGTGCCCTTCAGGACGCACCATGTGCTCTAAGTGTGCCACTCGCCTCTTGACTGAATTGGTAGACATCAAAAACCCCTGGAGTCAATACTCTGCCAGGTGATCTTGTGGGAGACTAAGGGCCTCTAAGGAATAAGGCCCCTGTCTTACTGCATGCCCCTTAGAATCATTGTGAGTGACTGTAGGAGTCTACCCTCATGAAATCGTGGGTCCTCTAGGTAATTTTTAATCTACAGTTCGAGCCATGGTGGGAGTGCTTGTAGGTATTCCTGCGTGACCCCTCTACTCCACATGTGAGTTTGGTTGCCAAGCTATCATTATCCTGCATCATCAATGAATCATGTTATAAATATATAGATAATCATATCATCTAATTATATTCACTAATATCACATATAAAAAAATCAAACCCCAATAGTTCACTCCCCGACTCGATCCAGAGTCCAAGGGGTTCCATCGATGCCTCTGCATCCTCAAGGTCCAAAATCCTGCACACTCAGTAAAACCGAGTCAATAGCACCTGTCTATGTCAAGGCATCCAAACAACATGTCATCAACCCATAACACCTCATAATCCAAATCAAATGTCTAATAGTATAATAATCCATATTACTTGTGAGCAAGTGTCCTCAATGAATAAGTTCGCTCAGTGTGCGCAAGAGAAGGATGTTACATACACCCCCTCTTGGTCTAAACTTCATCCCGAAGTTTCACAGTATAAGTGCCGAAATAATGTGTATCATAGTATCATAAGTCTATCTATCAAACAAAAATGGAAATTGTTGGCACATATCATATGCGTCCTCCCAGGTCGCCGAGTGTGGACTATAGTTGTCCCACTGGACCTTGACCTTCTCTACTATTCGACGTCGTAGTTGTCAAATGTGATGATCCAAGATGCAGATCGACTCAGCCGTGAGTGCCTCCTCATTCGATACCTGCAAGGAACTCATGTCAATAATATGTCTAGGATCACTAATATAATGTCTTGAAACAAATACGTGAAAAACATCGTGCATACGCCTCAAGGAATCAGGCAAGGCTAGTTGATAGGCCACGGGCCCCTTTCTTTCCATGATCTTGAAAGGTCCCATGAACCTAGGAGAGAGTTTAGCTCCCTTTCCAAACTTGATCGAACTCTTATGCGGTTTAACCTGCAAGAAGACTCGATTTCCAACCTCGTAACTACCGTCGACACGGTTTGCATCGACATAACTTTTTTGTCGATCATGTGCTTCTTTAATCCTTTGTCTTATTGATTACATTTGCTCTTCCATTTATTGGATTGCTTCTGGTCCCACCAGGACACTATCCTCAAGCCGATCCCAACTCAAAGGCGTCTGACATGGTCGCCTGTAAAGAAAATCGAAAGACGCCATCTTAATGGTGCTTTGGTAACTGTTGTTATAAGAAAATTCTATCAGTGGAAAAAATTCTTCCCAACACTTTTTTTGGTCCATCACGTACATGCGCAACATGTCCTCCAAGGCCTAGTTCAGTTTTTCATACTTCCCGTCAGTCTCCAGGTGATATGCAGTACTGAAGTTAAGTTGGGTTCCCAAGGCCTCTTGGAAACTCGTCCAAAATTGTCCATTAAACACCGATCCTCGATCGGATATAATCCTTTTAGGCACGCCATGCAGCCTCACAATATCATTGATGAAAACTCTGGCTATTTCAGGTGCCTGATAGTCATACGCACAGGAATAAAGTGAGCACTCTTTGTCAGAGTGTCTCCTTTCCGTCAGTGGAAATCCAACAATAAAATCCATCAAAATAACCTCGCATTTCGATTCCGGAATAGCGTGTGGTTGTAGTAATCCTGCCAGATGTCTATGTTCAGCCTTTACCTGCTGACATTCTAGACATCTGGACACATAGTTGACTATATCTTCCTTCATTCCCTTCCAGAAGAATAAGGGTTTAAGTTCTGCCCTCATTTTCGTGACTCCTGGGTGAGCCATGTACATTTCTATATAAGCCACATTTAGGATCAAACTCCTCAACTCGTCATTCAGTGGTATGTAAATCCGATTTTTAAACCTCAATAATCCATCGTCGTCAAACATAAATTATTCAAATCTTGGTACCATCATTGTGTTTTGTATGATATAACCCTCGACCTCTTTGTATCAATCATCGTCACTCTGTAAATTTAGAATCTTTTCATGTAGATTCATCTAAAGAGGCAACACCAAAAAAATGTGTGGTCTCTGACTTAATGCATATGCCACTCAGTTCACTTTTCCTTTTATGTAAATAATCTCGAAGTCGTACTCGCTAAGAAATTATGACCACCACTGTTGTCGCCCATTCAGGTCGCTTTGCATAAAGAGGTGTTGTATTCCATAGTGGTTCGTCATTAGTTCAAATTTTCATCCAACAAGGTAGTGTCTCCAAACCTTCAAGGAATATACGATGGCTAACAAATCCAAATCGTGCATCGCGTAGTTCTCCTCATGCCTTCTTAGTTTCCTTGAGATGTATGCGATCACTCAACCGTCTTGCATCAAGACTCCGCCTAATCCTTCCTTGGATGCATCAGTGCATACCAAGAAGTCTGCATCCATGTCAGGGACCTTTAGTATCGGTGTCATTGTCAACAACTCCTTGAGCCTCCTAAAAGCTTCTATGCATTTCTCAGTCCAAACAAACTTCTTGTTCTTCTTCTGCAACTCCGTGATCGTATTTGCTATCGTCAAAAATCTCTTGACGAACCGTTGATAGTATCCTGCTAAACCCATGAAGCTACGTACTTTTGGGACATTCGTCGACGTAGGCCATTCCATAATAGCCTCGACCTTTGTTGGATCTATGACGATACCTTCGTCGGAGATGGCATGCCCTAAGTAGTGAATCTTTGATTGATAAAATGAGCATTTGGACAACTTTCCATACAATTTGCGCTCTCACAAACACTGTAGTACCAAGCGCAAGTGCTCTTCGTGCTCCTCCGTCATTCAAGAGTAAATTAAAATATCATCAATGAATACTTGGATGAACTTGTCCAAGTACTCATGGAACACCCTGTTCATCAAACTCATAAATACCCCCAGGGCGTTGTTAGTCCAAACGATAAAACAATAAACTTGTAATGTCCAAACCTCGTCTTAAAGGCAGTCTTAGGGACATCATCCTCCTTGATCTATAATTGGTGATACCCTGATCGCAAATCGATCTTTGAGAACACCCTCGCACCCTTCATCTGATAAAACATATCATCTATCCTCGAAAATGGATACTAATTATTGATCGTTGCCTTGTTCAATTGACGGTAGTCAATGCAGATCCTCCATGACCCATCCTTCTTTCGTATGAAAATAACAGGTGCACCCCATGGTGACACACTTAGATGTATCAGTCCTAGGTCCAACAATTCCTTCAGTTGCATTATCAACTCCTATAACTCCAAGGTTGACATTCAATAAGGCGTTCTCACTATCGATTCAGTCCCCGGTTTTAGGTCTATAATAAAATCCAATTCCCTCTCTGGCGACATCCCAGGTAATTCCTCTCGAAAGATGTCCCCAGACTCTCTCACTGTAGGAAGGTGTTCTAGACCTTTCGCTACTCCCTTCTCATTTAATGTAAGGATCGCATAAAGCTTACATCCCTTGAACATGTTCTTCCGTAGCTGCAAGGAAGAGATGAACCTCAGGGAAACTCCCTGGTTTCAACCTACAATCATGTGTCTCTATCCCTCATCATCGACCAAGCTCAACCGTTTTTTCTTACAGTTGAGTATCGCCTCATGCAATTCCAACCAGTCCATACCAATCACGACGTCATAAGATCTTAGGATCGTGACGTACAGGTTGGCCCTGGTGACAAACTCTCCGAGGTTGAGGGTACAACCCATAACCTTTCCTCCAACCTTTTGTTTGGCTCCCAAATCCATCTCTACGAAGCTAAACTCTTCTTGTTCAACTGCCTTTACCTTAATCCTTTTTAGCTCTACACCATAAATGAAACTCTTAGTAGCATCGAGATCTATCAAAATACTAAGGGTCTAGTCAGCGACTGTACCTGACGTCTCGAGAACAGTCGACTAGTGCTCTACCTGGTGTTTATTCACCTCTACATGAATCTGATGGGCCTTGCCCAAATCTCCCATGGTAGTGGGTCCAAATGATCTATATTATCTAGTCCTCTCCATTGGGCAGTCACGTTGGTAGTGTGGCTCCCCACACATCCAACACCCTTCATTGGTCCAGTACTCCTGGTACCCAAAGTAGAAGATGAGGGCCCACCGGCCTAGAATCCTAGTATCTTCTGCTAAACATGCCTAAACTACTTTTGTTGCGGTCGATGTTGTTGTTGATGTTGTGGTCCCCGATAAGGTGTCTGTTGCCGAGGCACTGGTCACCGATGTGTAGTGAAAGTGGATACCCTTTGGAAGCAACGATAACCCTTCATATGTCTGGTTGGTGTCTAATGTTGTTGTGCAATAGATGACACCTGCCCTGCTAGTCTCACTGGAGTCCTGCTTTGACCCCCACTGACAAGCTCCTCCTCTACTATGAGGGCCTTCTGGATGATATCATCCAAGGTTTGAGGCATCAGAATCCTAAAATTTGCATGTATGATGACATTAAGGCCAAACAAAAACCTGTTGACCTTAGGTTTCTCAATATTAAGATGCGATGCATACTGAAGAAACTCTATAAAACAAGCCTCGTACTCGGGCACCGTATGGCAGCCCTGTCGTAAGGCGTTGAACTCATTGAGCTGATGCTCAATGAATTCCTCTGACAGGTACCTCTCTTAGAACCATTCCTCGAACAATTCCCATGACACGTCTTCGAGGACCATGTTCAGTTGTGGCAGGAGTGTCTTCCACCATAGAAGAGTGCTCCCCTTTAGTTGATAGATCGTCATGTAGACCTTCATGTTGGAGGTATAGTTGCGAAGTGAAAATCACATCACCATATTCTCCAACCATGCCTCAGCAGCTACATCGTCTGGGGCACCAAAGAACTCAGGAAATTTGACCTTCTCAAGTTCACGATGAATGCTACCAGTACCGACCGGAGCGCCCGGTGGACCCTCGGGGGGTGTCAATGCTCTGGCCTCATCTCTATCCAAACGGTTGATCAATGCCTTAGACATGCACTAAAAAAATCTCATCATTCCAACCACATCACCACTGCTATATGCTCCTTCCCGATAACCTGTTCGTCTCACTAGGGGTTAGACCCCTCAGGCATGGATGCTACTAGAGGTGTCACACCTCCTCCCCTAGCACCCCGTCATCTGCCTCCGCAACGTCCTCTAACCATGATTACCTACACAAATACAAGTCAACTTAATTAGCAACATTATAATCAATATCATATCAACGAAAGTTGTAGTGATCCCAAGTTGTGGGTTGAACCCACTCTGATAACATATGTAACGACCCTAGCCGATACGATAACAAGCGAAGAAAAGTGCAATTTATATTATTTTCTATGCAAGAATGTGACGACAACAATAGTTAACCACACAACTAACGAAGAACTCAAGCATGCAAAATAGGCAACAAACAACTATGACTCCACGCACTGGCACAAGAGCAACTAGGTGAAACGTGTGTAAAACAACATGGAGAAATAACTACCCACCCAACATGACAATACCATGCCTACTAGCTAAGGGACATCATCCCCATCCCTACACAACGACCTCGATGATTATTTAACTAGAACCTCGATGGCGCACAACCCAACGTAGGAAGGCATTGCAACCCAGGCGCCAACAACAAGCTTACAATAGGCAACTATGCCTACCACGGGAAACATAGACATCGGCCAAGTTGTCATTCACTCCCAACCAATAGGGCATGCCATGATCCCCTCATCTAGGATCATGTCCTCCTTGGGTGATAGGTGTGACACTAACCCTGGTGCAACACAACCTATCTCAACCAAGGACTCAAGGTAATCCAACACACTAGGAGCCTAACTACTCACAAGAAGACCCTTGCCTACCACAGAAATCACAAGTCGACTAGACGCAAATGACAACGCTCAAAAAACCTGTGCAAGCTATTAAACTGTCACGTCGATAAACCAATTTCATTTACTGCTAGTAATTAAGTCTATGTACAGATGAGTGAACTAGAAGAAAAATTATCATTATCATACTGGGGCCCAAAAGGTGAACTATAATATGCAATCTAGCAAATCAAGTATGCTTGTCTAAATTGTACACTGACCCAAGAAAGGTGAACTTCTTATAACTAAAAGTGTTATGCTCTGCTTATTAAAATTTCGACAATGCTCTCCAAACTAAAGCTGTCTAAATTATCGTTGTCTGAATATACATTGGGTACACGCATAAATTTGTCGTGCAAGTGCGTTCCAATGGAGTTTAGTTCTATAACAATGCTAAATTAAATCATATATAAATCACTATCCTTTAAGCTGAATAGAAATAAAGTTGTCCCTCAACAAAATAAAATCACTATCTGAGGAATCTAATCTCTGTTAATATCAGAAAATTCGTTGTCAGCATACTATGAAATATTAAATATATAATCACCAATAATAACACATGATATCAAATGTGGTTAAGAAATTTATGTCTTAAATCATCTGACTCGCTGTCTGTGAAGCAAAAATGGGTTTAAACCGTCATTTGCATGGCTTTCTTTACTTAGTATTAACAATATAAGGATAAGGAATTAAACACATTCTTGCTCTCAACACTCCACATTACTCTTTATTATTAACGGTGACTGTATCCACTGAACGTTGACTAAGGCTGGGGAAAATTGTAAGAACGCAGGGCAAAAATGTTATTTAAGATCAGGGCGAATAACCATAATTATTCATGAGTTAGATATCAGCAAGGTTCACAGTCAAAAGATGATAAATTCCTAGAGCCATTAATGGTAATGCTGGCACAGTTAGGGACGCATTCACCGAGCAAAAAAATCTGGAGTTGATGTCAACACAAAAGCACATCACCCCAAGGTAACATGCAATCATTCACAGGGTAAAACACAGTCACTCTCAGAGCCAAAACGCGGGTGGAAATACAGGTAGTCATCAGTCCAACCATAGGTGAAAACACCATCCAAAACAATCGTAGACCATCACAGAATATGAAGATGCAAACGGTTTTAGAAAAGAGAAACTCTCAGGAAAGGCGAAATCAGTCTAAAATAAAAAATCCTTGGAGAAATCGTTGTCCAACTCAGGTTTAAGGTGATGGGAAAATCCAAGTGTCAATCTGGTAAGGTTCTACTGAATGCAACGCTCAACCACATTTTTTTTTTGGTGGTAATTAAGGGAACAGACAGGATGAGGAAAATCCATCGACACAACACAATAGGGAGTTGAAGACAGTAAGGTCAAATAAGCAGTTGCATTCCAATACAAAATGAAAATGTAGTGATTATATATTAAACTCATACAAAAGTTCACTGTTTGAAAGGAATGAGGTTAGCTGACAATCGCTACTAAAGAAATGCCACCAACATTGCTAACTATTCACTGAAAATTCAAAAGAAATGTTGAAGGGAAAGAGTGAACAAACAATGGATGTGGAATCGCTTCTTTAACTGAGAATACCACTAGCTACTGCAGGTATAAACATCGTTGAATCTAACAAGTAAATGCAAAATCGTTGATTTAAATTACACTGTCAACAACACATCACAACCAAGGAGAATTGTTGTTTAATGAGAACGACGAATGAGATATCGCTCTCGCAGAAATCGCAAGTAACAAGACGGATTCACTGGCAAGGGGTTCATTAAAATGTAGGGGTTATTGGGTGAGTAGAGAGTTTACAAATACCAATTACACCTGCACATTTACTACTATCAAACGAAGTTGAGACTCCAACAAAATTCCCTCGATTAAATTCGTTGGATAAAAGAAGCGCAGAATTCAAGGTAAAGGGTTCATTGTTAACAAGGCATAAGTTTACTATCAATCAAGAGTAAAAATGAAGTCAACATATAAATCAAACTGACATTCATTTAATAATGTTGAGATTCTTCCCTTCAAGAGCTGGGAACTGATAAGAAAATTGCAAGAATAACATACCCTCTGAAAATGTAGAGAGATAAAAAAATACAGAAGGTATTAAGCTTATCACAGAGAGAAAAGAAAAACAATCGCAGAGGCATTCAATCGCCAGAAGGTGCAAGAAAATCATTCAACCAGTATCAAACAACAGGGGTAGATGACTGGCTGAAACATCCTTCACTCATCATCCACACATAGAAAAGCAGGGCGTTGATATCCATAGGTCTATTAACACCGAAGCGATGACTGTAGATCAAGATCTTGGCTGACTGCTTAGGCAAGGATTGATGAGGTAGGGACAAAAGGAAAAAACAACCGCAATCATCACAAATCAATAAACCATAGGGCGGTCAAAACATGTCGGGAATCAAAGGCCATGGGAGTCAATCATTCATCGAGCTAAAGGCTATGGGAAAATTTCAGTCATCAACTAGAATGCTAAGACAATCATTTTCCTTACCCAATTAAACATGCATATCTAAAAGCATAGCATATCATTGCCCAATCACCCACTCTGAGTTGATGTCCTACAACTCCCACTTACCGACCAATGAGACTTCACCGGTACCTCCCAACCAACGCTAGGGGTACTCTTCTTCCCCCTTAGCCCCTCAATCCGCAAAGGGGCCACACACACTATCCAGAGAATCAGCTAGCTCCCAGCTTGCCTCGCAAGGCCGAGCTACCACTCCTCATAGAGTTGGGTATCCCAACTCCCACAAGCTAAGTGACTCAGGTATATATTTCTGCAACGTAACATTACGCAAAACAGAAGATATCCCCTCATCATTTTCATCCCTCCATTATATAAAGTTTCAAAGTCCCTTACTTTCCCAAAATCCCATTTTATTTAATGTTTAATAAATTAATTCATAAAAATCCTCCCCGTACATGTGTCACCCATCCCCTTCATCCTCCATAAATTAATTTCATTAATTAATTAATTACCCCTATTTCCCTCACTCACCTAAAGGCACTCCTAGAATCACTCCTAGGTGTCCCCAAATCCCCTTACAAGTTTCAATGACTTCCCCCCTTACTAATTTACTAGTTGAGTTTAAATTAGAAAGTTCTTAAATGCTAGATAACTTACTAACTTAGACTATCTTTTTTTTCCTTGTGTTTCCCCTTTCTTTTTATGTTTCCCTCTTTTTCCTAGTTTCCTAATTATTTTAGATTTCCCTCTTTCCCCTTTTTATTTAAACTCAAAAAGGCATGTGCAGAAACTTACCCTTTTTCCCTTTTTCTTTTTAATGAATAAATTTTTAATTAGTATAATATAGTAAGACAATTATTTCCCCTTTTTAAATTTTATCTCAAAAGATTTTTATAAATCAATTTAATTGCTTACCCCCTTCTTGTCACAAGATTAATGAAGATTATC
>JASDQU010507675.1:0-24946 GCA_032191745.1 Picea mariana | reverse complement strand
CAAGTTATTTGTCCTAAAGCCATCTCGGTTTATCCAATTATTAAATAATAACACAACGTACCCATCAAGACGCACTAGGTTCTCCAAGAGTGCCACTCACCTGTTTATGTTTCTCTTGCACAATGTGCTCTTCAGGATGCACTACGTGCTCCAAGGGTGCCACTCGCATCTTTCCATTTTTCTTGCACGACATGCCCTTCAGGATGCACCTCGTGCTTCAAGCATGCCACTCGCCTCTTCACTGACATGGTAGACATCAAAAACCCCTGGATTCAATACTCTGCCAGGTGATCTTGTGGGAGAATAAGGGCCTCTCAAGAATAAAGCCCCTGCTTTATTGCGTTCCCCTTAGAATCATCGTGAGTGACTATCGCAGTCTGCCCTCACAACATTGTGGGTCCTCTCAAACTAGGTAATCATTAACCTACAGTTCGAGCCACGACGGGAGTGCTTGTAGGTTGTGGCAGGGTTGTTGTCCACACCTCTCCCTCAACATCTCTGGTAGTCTTGCGTGACCCCTCTACTCCACATGTGAGTCTAGTCAGCAAGCTATCATCATCCTGCATCATCAATAAATCATGTCAGAAATATATCCATAATTATATCATCTAATCAGATGCACTAATATCACATATAAAACAATCAAACGCCAATAGTTCACCCCCCGACTCGATCTGGAGTCCAAGGGGTTCCATCGATGCCTCTGCATCCTTGAGGTCCAAAATCCTACACACTCAGTAAAACCGAGTCAATAGGACCTGTCTATATCAAGGCAACCAAACAACATGTCATCAACCCATAACGCCTCATAATCCAAATCAAATCTTTAATAGTATAATAATCTAGATCACTTGCGAGCAAGTGTCCTCAAAGAATAAGTTCACTTAGTGTGCGCAATAGTGAGATGTTACATGTCTATAGATAAAGTGTGTTTCTTTAACGTACTTTTGTAATTATCTAATATGACAATCACAATTATGTTTTAGGGATAAAGTGATTACATGGTCTATATTCTCCTCAATACAAATAACAATTGATTTATGGATTAAAAACTAATTGATACATGATTTTTATTTAAATGGCATGGAGGATCATTTGTTGACTAGATTGTGATAGATTCATATGTAAACTATTTTAATTTTTCATTGATATGTTTCCTTAAGTGTTCATGTTCGTTAGGGTCATGCATTATTTCTCTCTTTAAGGTTTTTAACCACACAATACATTGGTGTACTAATATTTGATATTTTTGTGTGAGGCATTGCCTTAAGGTGTTCAACATGAGTGGAAATATCATGTTTATCAAACATGGTTTTAGAGATCTTATGAAGAACCACCCCTATTTTTGATTGAGATCATGAACTTGTGTCATTGCATGCATCAAAGGACTTCTGAATTATATTATTCTTAAGCATTTTTTGGCTGAGACAATCATTCCACTATGTCTAGAGCACTATTTTCAGTTGGAAACCCTTTTCATTTCACCTGAAATTCTTTTTGTTTGTCCAACATACGATTATTTACATTAGATTTGGAGGTATACAATTTCATTTTCTAAGTTATTTTAATACCTCATTTTGATTTTTTTGTTTATATTAAGCTTTCTACCTTTTTTATCTAGGTATTCTCTTTTCCCTTCACCTTTTCTGATCTTGACAAATCAAATATAGAGTGGAAAGTATTTTATTTTCTATATATTCTCTTTTCTTTAGGCCTTGTGTGATCTCAACAAATCAGAAATAGAAGGGAAAGTTACATTTTTCAAGTATACTAACCAACATTTAAACTAGAGAATTCAAAGTTTCATTTTTTTTCAAACAGTTGCTTGTTTTTGTATGCGGTGGTGTTTGAAGTTTTTTTACAGGGAAAAACAAGCGTTTCAAGGTAAGCACACACTTCAAGGAGGATGGATGTTTCCCAATCAAATTAAATAGAAGTTGATATGTGATTCTACAAAGAGTTGAGTTAGACAAACAAGTTATGTGTAAGAGTTATATAAGAGTTAAATCATATAAGTCAAGTAGACATGTCATACTAATAGAAAAATCAAAATGAGAGAGAGTTCAAGCTAGAGAGAGCCATGAGTCATGAATATATTCTTTTAAATAATTTTGTAACATCCCTCTCTTGCGCACATTGAGCGAACTTATTCTTTGAGGAAACTTGCATGCAAGTGATCCGGGTTATTATACTACTGGTCGTTTTGATTATGATTATGAATATTGTGGATTTGATGATATGTTATTTCATTGTATTTACATAGATAGGTGCTATTGACTAGGTTCTCCTGAGTGTGCAGGACTTAGGACATTGAGGATGCAGAGGCATCGATGAAACCCCTTGGAGTCTGGATCGAGTTAGGGAGTGAACTGTTAGGGTTGGAATGTTGTTGATGTGACATATGTAAATATTATTAGATGTTATGATGATTGATTATTATTCTTGACATGATTCGTTGAGGGATGTAGGTTGATGATAAATTTCCGACCAGAATCACATTTGGAGTTGAGGGGTCACGCATGACAACCAGAGACATCGAGGGAGAGGTGTTGCAGCAACCCTGCCATAGCCTACTAGCACTCCCATCATGGCTCAAACTGTAGGCTAACAATTACCTAGTTCGCAAAGACCCACGATGTCGTGAGGGCAGAATCTCATGGTCGCTCACGATGATTCTAAGGGGCACACAATAAGGCAGGGTCCTTATTCCTTAGAGGCCCTTAGTCTGCCCCAAGATCACCTAGCGAAGTATTGACTCGAGGGGTTTGGCGTCTACCAAATTCAGTCAAGAGGCGAGTGGAACCCTTGGAGAACGTAGTGCATCTTGAAGGGCATGTCGAACAAAGAAAATAGAAAGAGGCGAGTGGCACCCTTGGAGCATGTAGTGTGTCCTGAAGGGCATGTCATGATTTTAACTATGATAAGTTAATAAACCTAGTGCCTAGAAAACTATGCGCCCTTAGGACATGGTTGGCCCTAAAATAGATGATGGTATGAGTGAATTTTAATAGCTAAAAGTTCCCTTAAAAATTGTCACCCATCCTAGGGAAATTAAAACCTAGGTCTAAGTAGAACATGTGGTTAAAGAAAAAAATAAATAAACATGTAACAAGAAGGGGGATAAGAAATTCAAACTTAATTATTAAAGTAAAATATATAATGGAGGATTAAATTTATTAAAAGAGTAAATGGTTGTTTTTATATACACTTGCTAAACTGATTTTTAGTTAAAAAGGAAAAAGGGGGAAACTTAAAAGAAAAAGGAAACTTAAAGAAAAAGGGAAACTTAAAGAAAAGGGGAAACTTAAAGAAAAAGTTGAATGTCTAACTTAGTAAGGAATCTAGCCTTTGGAGCTTTCTATTTATGAACTAAACTAGGAATTAAGTAAGGTGTAAGTCATTTAAGAATTGTAAGAGAATTTTGGGGACACTGAGGAGTGTTTTTAGGAATGATTTTAGGTGGGTGAGGGAAATAGGAATATTCAATTAATTAATGAAATTGATTTTCTGGTGCAACTAGGGGATCGGGTGACATGTTTATGGGGGAGTTTTTTCCTAATTAAATAAATGAAAAAGGAATCTAATGAGGTTTTGGGAAACTAATGACTAAGAAACTCTATACAAGGGATGGTGGAGGAGGAGTATGGATCACTTCTAGT
Organism: Picea mariana; assembly: GCA_032191745.1. NCBI lineage: Eukaryota > Viridiplantae > Streptophyta > Pinopsida > Pinales > Pinaceae > Picea > Picea mariana. The sequence continues at coordinate 21,287 of JASDQU010507675.1, read as the reverse complement.
TTGCGTAACGTTACACTGCTGAAATTTCATCTTGACTGAACTTTCTCTCGTGGGAGTTGGGATACCCAGCTTGGGTAACGAGCGGTGGATTGAACTTGCGAGACGAGCTGGGTGCTAGCATTCTATAGTATTGTGTGTGTGTCCCCTTTGCGGATCGGGGGGCTCAGGGGGAAGAAGAGTACCCCTAGTGTTGACTGGGAGGTACCGGTGAGATCACATCGGTGGACAAGCGGGAGCTGGACGAAGCACGTGCAGGACAATGACTTCGGAGCATTCACATTTGGCTATGGTACACATGTGTATATTTGCATTGAATGGTAGTTAAATGATTTTCATGTGCCTTTAGTTAAGGTACTTCTACTGTGGTAAATTTTATGTTTTATTCAGTGTAACACTATCCAGAGATTTCATTTTATCTTCAACAATTTGTCTTGATGAGCCCAGTGTTTTATGATCAGAGAACTTAAAGTCATCCCAGCCTTATGCTCGCTGTATTTTTTAATTTGATTTCGCATGGAGAACCCAAACTCTATATGGAATGACTTCTCTACATTTGTTTTTATTTATTTAATATGAAGAAAAATTGTGTTTTTATCTTTCGTCCCTTATCCTTAAAGTTATTAGTCAGTGCCGAGTAGCCGGCCAGGAGCCGAATCGACTGTCTTTCTATGCATGGATAATAAAAGTAGGATAATTTCTCCGCCCAGCCAATTCCTTACTGTGCACCATGAAATTGATCATTATTGCTCATCCATATCCTTGTTCCTTTCCTCAGAAAATTCGCGTTACCCACCCAACGGTGTATTGGGTTGACTCGTTGTGTTTCTTTACTGTATTTTTACCTTCTACATGAATGGATTTTGTTCTTACTATATAAGTACTCATTAATGGGTTCCCTGTGATGTAATATTCGAGCACTTATTAAATTTCTCTCCCTTTACACTGCTTATTTCGTTGATCTCCCTTTACACTTCTTAAATGGAATCCAATCAACATTGATTTCTTTTGCACAGTTAAACTTAAGTCGATGTTCTTTTATTCCTTAATGTATTGGTATTATGGCTAGAATCTTATTGTCGCTTGACCCGATTGATCTCTTTATTTCCTTCCCATAAAGATGCAATCTTTAGCTTGATATACCTTCTTACTACTTGTAGAATATGATCCTCTTATATATCTTTAATATGAAATGGAAGTAGTATACAGTCCTTGTATCGCACTTAGTAAGTTTTCACCTTGATTTTTAATGGATAGCAAGGCAGCTTGAATCCTTGCTTATTGTTCCTTATAATCGATTTCTCAGAAACGTAATAAGGAGGTTGTTTGAAAAATCATGACTATGCATTGTATATTCTATATGATAATCGTGGATTCATTATTCCTTCTGCGTTGAAAATTCGTTGAAGTATTCTTTATATATTCAGGTTGAAATCGTTAATACTATTTATACATACTCCTTATTTATTCAATTGAAAAGTCTGTAGTAAACATTATGCATATGAATGATAAATCGTGGTTGTGCATGACTACATTTTTCCCTGTCCGGATGACTACGTTCTATCATTGAACGTGACAGAATTGACTGTGTTTTCGAATAATAAATATCTACGTTTTTTAATGATTGTCTCTTCAGTTTTGTCTGTTGTGCTCAACGTTTTGTTGTCCTAATGCCCATTGTCTTACCTCTCACACTCGGTGATTTAATTTCCTTGTTTTGTTGAATTTATCATGGAAACCTCAGGCGTTATCTTTGTTAGAGAGCATATTATTGTTAGACAATTACCTCTTTGATAGACAACGAATATTAATAGTTAGTGATATTGTGTTAGACAACGATTCATCAATCAAACAACGAATTTTTGTTGGACAATGATTTTATTGATTGATAGAATATTGATAGACAATAATTAGACAACGATTTTATTAGACAATGATTTTATTAGATAGTGATTTTATTAGACAACGATTTTATTAGATAGCAATTTTATTAGACATCGATTTTATATGTTGATTAGACATCGATTTTATTGTTGATAACATATTGTTAGATAACATATTGTTAGTTAGCATATTGTTGTTATATAGCGATTTTAGTTAGCATATTGTTGTTAGTTAGCATATTGTTTTTAGATAGCATAATGATTTTTGGACAACTATTTTAAACTGACATATACGATGAGGTGGAAGTTCTTTTTAATCCAAAAATAAAACCCCTTGAATTCATGTTTTTAATATATTAATTTACTTTGTTTATGATGGTAAACATTATTTTGGCATAACAAAATGTAAGTACTAATTTCTTATATCACATATGATTAAGATAGCTTTCAAATAACATTCTACTATATAGAGAATTAAAGTAGAATATCCATGCACATGATTTTTTAGATTTTATTCAAATTATTTTGTTTTACAGTGTGGGAGACTTCCAAAAAAAAAAAGGTGCCTCATAAGAAAACAAGAAATCCTTCAGTTGGTTGCGCAATTTAATTATTGAATGATGTCACTTGTGTCTTGATTGACTTGTCGATTGGGTGCTTGGTTATAGTCTTCTTGTACTTTTGACAGTTAATTTAGTCTCCTAGAACATTGTATTTTTCTTGGGTTATTGGTATAGATACATTATGTTGCGCCTTGGATTCTGTCACGCCCACCCCTTTGTGATGACATGATTCCCGATGATGGGATCATTGCATGCCTCGATTGATAGAAGCATTGATAGCCTAGCCAAAGTCATGTGCTTCCTGAGGTGGGCGTAATGTTCGTTGTAATTGATGTTGGTACTTGTGTTGTAACTCTTGTTTGTGCTTGTTCCTCGCTCATCATGAAGGTTCAAGTTACCTATGTCTTTTGATGATGGTTGCGTCTGGTTGATCTTGATGTTGTCCCATAGATTATTCATTTTATTTGTCTAATTGATTTTCCTGTGTTGCACCCAGTCGCACGACGTGCTATATGCTAGGTCGTTATGTTGTTTGTTGTCTGACTGGCTTGCACGGTGTTTGTCATCAAGTTGAGTTGATTAATTGTTGTCATTGTTTCCTTCCTACTTAAAACAAAAAAAAATAATTGCTTTTGTTTTGAGTCACATGTAGTCGTAACGAAATTACCGTTACATATGGTATCAGAGGGGGTTCAACCCTACGACTGTGAATCGCCATGCTTTCCACTGCAGTAAAACCTTGAGTAGTAACCTAATGCTAATTAAAACTTTAACGTGTCCATGCAGTGATCTTGATTAGAGGACACCACAGAGGTTCGAAACGTGGTGCCATAGAAGGAGGTGAAACGCCTCCAAAAGTACTTGTTCCCTTAGAGTCTAACCCCCAAAGGGAAGAACAAGTCCTTGGGATAGATTCGATTGTTGTAAGGGATGATGATGGTCTAACAAGGTCCTTCCAGGGAATTTCATAGGCCTTGATTCACCATCTGTATTGAGATGAGGCCAGAGCCCCTGTACCCTTGAGGGTCCATAGCACGCCCCAGCCACTACCGTTAACATTCACCGAGAACTTGAGATGGATAAGTTCTCAAGTCCACGAGTGTCGCGGACAACTCAGCCGCCAAGGCATGGATGGAGAGAAAGGTGATGTGCTTCACGCTTCGCGATTATGACCTATAGCATGAAGGTCCGCAGGGCAGTCTTTCAACTGAAGGGGAGCATTCTTCTATGGTGGAAGATGCTCCTACCGTAATTGAACATGGTCGTCGAAGAAGTGTCATGTGAATTGTTCGAGGAATGGTTTCAGGAGAGGTATCTGTATGAGGAATTCATTGAGTGTCATCTCAACGAGTTCAAAGGCTTGTGACAAGGTGGTCATACGGTGCCTGAGTACAAGGCCCATTTTATGGAGTTGCTTTGGTATGCTCTGCACCTAAATACTGAGAAACTAAAGGTTAGTAGTTTCGTGTTTGGCCTTAATGTCAACATTCGTGCAAAGGTTAGGATTCTAATGCCTCAAAACTTCCATGATGTTGTTCCGAAGGTCCTCATATTAGAGGAGGAGCTTATCAGCAAGGGTCAGAGCAAGAATCTAGCGAGACCAATAGGGCATGTGTCATCTGGTGTGCAACAGCCTTAGACACCAGCTATACATTCACCAGGGTATCGTGGCTTCCAGAGAGGATCCACTTTCAATACACCTCGATGAATAATGCCTTAGCAGTAGACTCCTAACCGAGGACCACAACACCAACAACAACAACAATTCAGGATTGTTCAATAGAACATACTAGGGTTTCGGGTCAGTGGACCGTCAGCTTCTACTTCGGGTCCCAGGAGTACTGGACCAAAGAAAGGGTGTTGGACATGTGGGGAGCCACATTACCAACGTGAATACCCTGTGGAGAGGACCAGAGCATCTGGATCAGTTGGACCCCCCTACCATGGGAAATTTGGGCAAGGCCCATAGGATTCATGTAGCAGTGAATAATCGCCAAGTAGAGCACTAGTGTACTGTGCTCGAGATGTCAGGTACCTTCTCTGACCATACCCTTAGTATTTTGATAGATCCAGGTGTTATAGAGAGTTTCATTTTAAGGGCAATGCTAGAAATAATAAAGGTAAAGGAAGTTGAACAAGATGAGTTTAACTTTGTAGAAATGGCTTCAGGAGCCAAACATAAGGTTGGTGGGAAGGTTACGGTTTGTAGCCTTAACCTGGGAGAGTTTGTCACTAGGGCCAACCTGTACGTCACAACCTTAGGGTATTATGGCATCATGGTCAGTATGGACTAATTGGAATCGCATGATGCGATATAGAAACACATGATTGTAGGTCAGAACCAGGGAGTCTCCCTAAGATTCATCTCTTCCTTGGAACTACGGAAGAGCATGCATAAGGGATGTAAGATTTATGTGATCCTTGCGTTAAATGAGAAGGGAGTAGTGGAAGGTCTAGAACACCTTCCAATGCTGAGAGAGTTTGCCGACGTCTTCCCTAAGGGGTTACCTGGGATGCTGTCAGAGAGGGAGTTGGAATTTACCATGGACCTAAAACTTGGAATTGAACTGATAGAAAGAATGCCTTATCAGATGTTGACCCCAGAGTTACACGAGTTGAAAATGCAACTGAAGGCGTTGTTTGACCTAGGACTTATACGTCCAAGTGTGTCACCGTGGGGTGTGCCTATTATATTCATACAGAAGAAGGATGGGTCATGGAGACTCTGCATTGACTACTGTCAATTGAACAAGGAAACAATCAAGAATCAATACCCGTTTCCAATGATTGATGATTTGTTGATCAGATGAAAGGTGTGACAGTGTTTTCAAAGATCGACTTGAGATCAGGGAATCACCAGTTATGGATCAAAGAGGACGACATCCCTAAGACCGCATTTAAGATGAGGTTTGTCCATTATGAGTTTGTTGTTTTATCGTTTGAACTAACGAATGCCCCAGGGGTATTTTTGAGTTTGATGAACGGGGTGATCCACGAATCCTTAGACAAGTTCATCCAAGTTTTCATTGAGGATATTTTTATTTACTCTCGGATGATGGAGGAGCATGATGAGCACTTGCGCATGGTGCTACAGTGTGTGCGAGAGAAAAAATTATATGGGAAATTGTCTAAATTCTCGTTTTATCAATCAAAGATTCTCTACTTAGGGCATGTCATCTCTGACGAAGGTATCGTTGTGGATCCAACAAAGGTAGAGGCTATTATGGAATTTCCTGCACCGACGAATTTCCCCGAAGTGCATAGCTTCATGGGTTTAGTGGGATACTATCAACGGTTCATTGAAGGCTTTTTGAAGATAGCAAATCCGATCATGGAATTGCATAAGAAGAAAAAAAAGTTTGTTTGGACCGAGAATGCATGGAGGCATTTCAAAGGCTCAAGGAGATGTTGACAACAACAATGATACTCAAGGTTCCTGACAGGGACACAGACTTCTTGGTATGCATTGACACATCCAAGGAAGGCTTAGGTGGAGTCTTGATGCAAGACGGTCGAGTGATCACTTACATCTCGATAAAGTTGAGAAGGCATGAGGAGAACTATGCAACACACGATTTGGAGTTGTTAGCTATTGTATATGCCTTAAGAGTTTGGTGACATTACCTGATTGGACATAAATTTGAACTAAAAACAGACCATTGTGGTCTACATCACATGTTTACGCAAAGAGACTTGAACGTGCGGCAATGACGTTGGTCAAAATTTCTTAGCAAGTACGATTTTGAGATTACTTACATAATAGAAACAATGATCAGAGTGGCAGATACGTTGAGTCATAAACCACACATATTTTCAGTGATGCCTCTTCAGAAGAATATACGTGAAAATATTCTAACTTTACAATGCAACGATGAATGGTACAAAGAGGTCAAGGATTTTATTGGACAAAACACCATGATGGTACCAAAATTTGAGGGATTCACTGTGGACAACGACGAATTATAGAGGTTTAAAAATCAAATTTATGTACCTCCCAATGACGAGTTGAGGGGTTTGATCCAAAATGAGGCTTATAGAGCAGTGTACATCGCTCATCCTGGAGTCACGAAGATGAGGGAAGACCTTAAACCCTTATTCTTCTGGAAATGAATGAAGGCATACAAAGTCAACTACTTGGCAAGATGTCTAGAATGTCCGCAGGTGAAGATTAAACATAGACATCCGGTAGGATTACTATAGGGCACACTATTCTGAAATCGAAATGGGAAGTAATTTCGATGGATTTCATTGTTGGATTTCCAGTGACGACAAGGAGACATGACTCGATTTTTTTGGTAGTTAACACTCTCACGAAGAGTGCTCATTTTATTCCTATGCGTATAACGTATTAGGCACCTGACATAACTAGAGTTTTCATCAGTGAGATTGTGAGGCTGCATGGCGTTCCTAAGAGGATTATATCGGATAGAGGATCGGTGTTTACAGGACGATTTTGGACTAGTTTCCAAGAGGCCTTGGGAACCCAGCTTAAATTTAGTACCGTGTATCACCCTGAGACAGACGGGCAGACTGAAAGAACAAACCAATTCTTAGAGGATATGTTGTGTATGTACGATATGGACCAAAAAAATCGTTGGGAATATTTATTTCCAATGGTAGAGTTTGCATATAACAACAGTTATCAAAGAACCATTAAGATAGCGACTTTTGAGTTTCTTTACGGGTGACCATGTAACATGCCTTTGAGTTGGGATCGGCTTGAGGATAGGGTCCCGGTGGGACTAGAAGTGATCCATGAAATGGAAGATCAAATGCAAACAATAAGACAAAAGATCGAGGAAGCACATGATCGGCAGAAGATTTATGTCGACGCGCATCGTGTTGATCGTAGTTATGAAGTTGGTGATTGGTTATTCTTGCGGATGAAACCGCATAAGAGTTCGACCAAGTTTGGAAAGGGTGATAAACTCTCTCCTAGGTTCGTGGGACCTTTCGAGATCGTGGAAAATAAGGGGCATGTGGCCTATGAACTATCCTTGCCTAATTCTTTGAGGCGTATGCACAATGTTTTACAAGTATCTATTTTGAGACATTATATTAGTGATCCTACACCTGTTATTGACATGAGTTCCTTGCATGTATCTGACAAGGGTGCGCTCACAGCGGAACCAATCCACATCCTGGACCATCGCATATGACAGCTATGACATCAAACATAAGATCAGGTCAAGGTCCAATGGGACAACTATAGTCCACACTCGGCGACCCTTGGATCACGTAGTGCGTCTTGAAGGGCATGTTGTACAAATAAAATGGAAAGGGGTGAGTGGCACCCTTGGAGCACGTAGTGCATCTTGAAGGACACGTGACTCAAAGAAAAAAGAAAGAGGCGAGTGGCACCCTTGGAGTACGTAGTGCGTCCTGAAGGGGACGTCATGATTTTAACTATGATAAGTTAATAAACCTAGTGCCTAGAAAACTATTCCCCCTTAGGACCTGGTCGACCCTAAAATAGATGATGGTATGAGTGAAATTTAATAACTAAAATTTCCTTTAAAAATTGTCGCCCAGCCTAGGGAAATTAAAACGTAGGTCTAAGTAGAACATGTGGTTAAAGAAAAAAAAAATAAACATGTAACAAGGAGGGGGGTAAGATATTCAAACTTAATTATTAAAGTAAAAATTATAATGGAGGATTAAATTTATTAAAAGGGTAAATGGTTTTTTTTATGTACACTTGCTAAATTGATTTTTATTTAAAAAGAAAAAAGGGGGAAACTTAAAAGAAAAAGGAAACTTAAAGAAAAAAGGAAACTTAAAGAAAAGGGGAAACTTAAAGAAAAAGTTGAATGTCTAACTTAGTAATGAATCTAGCCTTTGGAGCTTTCTATTTATGAACTCAACTAGGAATTAAGTAAGGCATAAGTAATTTAAGAATTGTAAGGGAATTTTGGGGACACTGAGGAGCGTTTTTAGGAATGATTTTAGGTGAGGGAAATAAGAATATTTAATTAATTAATAAAAAAAAATCTCGTGCAACTAGGGGATCGATCGACATGTGTAGGGGGGAGGTTTTTCATAATTAAATAAATGAAAAAGGAATCTAATGAGGGTTTGGGAAACTAATGACTAAGAATATTTAGAATATTTGCAGCCAATGATAAAATATTCCCCCTGAATTCTTCCACAAAGTATGTAGTTGCAACATCTAGGTTTTTAAGCGTGGGGTGTAGGTGTCCCACCATCTTGTTTCTTTCCCAATAAAATATTGCACCATATTTTATAGTTGACCTTGCTCATTGACTACTTTGGATGCACCCTCAATGTGTACTAATGGAGATTCACATTCCTTGAACCTAAGCAATGGTACTGAAGTCATTTTTATATATGTCGGTAGTGATATAAGGTTTTGCCTGATTTTGTTTTCATAGATTGTGGGCATCTCTTTTATGGAGAAACAAGATCACGACTTTTGTATGAGGATGGCCTCAATTGACCAAAAATCTCTTTCACTTGATTCATAGTTATCCATTTTCCATTCATAAATCTTGGTGTCCAAGTTTTTTCCAATTAATAACAACAATCCATGTGGTATTTCTCCTGACGCATTTGGTTTGACGTCATTGTGATATTCTTGGATGATTTGGTACAACCATTTTTCTTCTACATCTTTACCCCAAGACTTTGTCCATGGATTTCCTTCTCGAGGGTCGAGGGTTGTAATAATTTTCATTTCATTCCCCTTGATTTTTATTCTATCTCTTTCCAGGAAGACAATTTCTTTCATTTTTCTACACCATAGTCAACCTACCAGTGTTGTATATGTAGGAATACCTTCGAGAAAATCTATTACTTTGAAATCAATGATTAATTTCTTTTCATTCTTGAGTATAGCAATTGACTCCAAAAATCATTGATTTGCAAGTTACAAGAGCTTCATGGATCTTGTAAGCTTTGCTCTTCCCATTATAATCAATGTTTCTTTTCGAAGAATGTTTACCTAGGATATGAAGTCGACTACTACTTGTCGAATTATATACCCTTCTATTTCTAGGTCGAATTGCAGGTCGTAGTCATCAAGAATCTTATCTTGGGAGAGTTGCCTTAGGTTTTTATATGTTATTTTACATTCCTTGTATTCCTTCAAAATGTTCAATATCTCTAATAATCGATCAACTAATTGTTTATCTTTTAATATCATGATAAACTCATCTAAGACAATGTCACTTAGTCCTACTGAATTTTTCTATTCCTAACCACTTATATGTGAAGATTGTTCATCCTCATCTATGTTGAAGAATTCAAGGGCTTCCTACATAATTTTGTTTTCTTGGTCAAGATTAGGGTAGGCCTTATTTTTCTTTACTAGTTCAATTTGGGGATCCTTTGGTATGTAGTTATCTTGACCCATGTCTGCTGACGTGATGATATTCAAATTTTTTGAATTAAAATATTCATGTTTGGGAGTGCTTTTTAAGAAATTTATAGTTATTTTTCTTATCTTATCCAAAATGATTGGGTAGTCCTCAAGAGAATGGTCACCAACACCACATATGTTGAAATTTTTTAATTTAGTCCTGTCTTTTACTGGATAGTTGGGGCTCATGTGGTCATCCTTTAGACAAATGTAGCATCATGCTCTTCCTCGACCATGTCCTCCTCTTCTATAATTTCCATGATATCCACCTCTGAAATCTCCTATGCCTTGGTATCCACCTCTGAAATCTCCTATGCCTTGGTATCCACCTATGTGACCTTTGTACCCATTCCCTCTTCCTTGATATCCTCCTCCATTGCTCCCTTGATCCATATTCTGGTCTGATGTCTATGTGTGATATATTGTTTAGTAATTTTTCATATTCCTACCATTGAGTTAGCATTCTTGTGTGAAGAAGGTCGATTCTTCATAGATCCTTCACTATTTTAATTTTTTATTCTTTAGATAATGTGGGAAGTCTCTTGTATTATGGTTTGTTGGGGTTTCACAAATCTCATATTAATTCCCTATTTGAACCCCTCAAACATCAGGCTCTCTTTCTGGAAAATATCGATACTTATAGAAGTCTTTTGTATGGCCTTCATTCATACAATTTGTACACCATAGGCAATTTAACTAGAGATCCATATCTCTTACTGATTTCTCAAGTATTTCTATTTTTTATTCCATCTTTTTTTTGGTCGACGGTGGTGGCCAATCATTGTCTATTTTTATTGGTTGAGATTTCTTCAAGGATTACTTGTATGATTAGATGTCATGCATTCTCAATCATCCACATATATTTTGAATGAGTCTTGCAACACAATGCTAGACCAATAGTTCTGAATCTATTGTATTAGGTATCTGACTTGGTAGATCTTTAAACCTTTTGTCATATTCCTCACAGATTCACCTAGTCTTTTCTTGATCTTGTTTAGTTTATGGGCTTCAAGGTGCTTGATGACGCAACCCCACCTCCTCGAAGCACGACCGCTCTCCTCAGGACCTTCTTTCTCCTCGGCCCGAAGAACTCAAGTTGTTCTTCTAATTCCCTGTCGGGAATTCTTCACCCACAACACTCTTCAATGATCTCCCTTAATGGTCAGGAAATCGGAATTCGCGATATCGCGAATTCTGTGTTCACGTACCTTATGCCTCACGATTCCCTGAAACCCGATATGGGTCAATCGTTGACTTTCTCCCCTTCTTTTATCGGAGTTCTCCCTATCGGGAAATCGCTATTCGCGATGTCAACAACCTGAAATTTCAAACTCCGAACCCCAATGTGTCGCCTTTCCGATGCACACATGTGGATAGACACTTCCACCTTCCGTCACTTCTGTCGGGATTTCGGGTTTCGTGGGATCGCGAATCCTGATATCAAAGGGCTCGAGACTTCCCTTTTTCTGATCCCCGATGCTTTGCCACCTGTCTCCCACTAACTCCGGGTGTGGCCCACACTACCCTTCCCTCGGGATATCGCGCTTCGCGACTTCAAGCTGCAAGTTTCCTCTGCCCTTTCAAATCCCGATTCTCCAATCCCCAACTCCTCGGGATCTCCTGACACGCGTCCTACACGATCAACGATTCTGTGCCTATCAGGATATCGCTCCTTGTGATATCGCAATATTTGTTGCACAAACTTGGGACTTCACCTCGTGAATCCTCGATATGCGATGTCACGTGCAGATCCAACGGCTCCCCTGCCTTGGATCGACGGCTCTGCTCCCTCCTGAACTTCAAATACTCGGGTGTCCTCGTCATAATCTCCCTGCACCTCTGTGGGATCTGACGGTCCACGGAACTTTGTGAACCCTCCGAGAGGATTTCAACCATTCGCTCTAACCTTACTTGCGTCCTGCGAGACGAATCAAATGCTTCCTCCGCAAAGATTTGTTCACCCTCTCGCAAACCCATGGCGCTTCTCTCAGGGTTTCAACAGCACTCCCTGCACTTATCCTTCAGTGAATTCAAGGCCTATTCCTCCTGAACTTGTTCTCAACTTCTCACGTCCTTTTGAGAAATTCTTGTGCGCACTCCTTGCGGCAAATCTTCAGCAACATCTAAGTGTTGTAGTCTTCTGACCCTGCACACTCCTGCAGCAACAGTGTTTCAAAGATTTACTCAGAATCGCAACTCTGAGACCTCGCTTGGCCTGCGCACTCCTTGCACGACACTGTGCCTAACTTCACCTTGAAAAGGTGAGAACAAAAGTTACCTCTAGGTGAACCCTTCTGTCGACGCACTCCTTGCGGACTATTCGGCTGCACTCCTTGCAGGAATCTTCTGGCTCACTAAGAGAAACAATTGAAACTCATTCCCTCATCCTCTCAGACTTCAATTCAACCATGAAATCACATGCACAGCATATACAAGCAAATGCATAACCAAAAAGCAAACATTCATGAGCATAACATCAACACACAAAGAATAGACACATAACCATAGATTGAATCAAAGCTTTCTTCTATTAATTCAATATCTGTACATGGGTGTTCTTCACACAATTCTCTGCTTTCTCTTCCCTTCTTCCTGCTGAATGAATGAATAATTGTTACAATGTACAATGAGGGTGTCTATATCCGTTTTCCCTCTCGAACTCTAAAACTGTCTAATCTGGAAATAAAATCCTATCTACCTGCATTAAATCTATTAAATGCCTTCTATCTATTTCAGACAAGAGCGTATGGCTCGAGGTCTGATACATCATACAAAGGCGCTTTCTATCAATGCATCATTTATACATTGGCGCATCATCTTAAATGAAAATTCAAAAAGTTTCGGCTGGCCTTGTCCAGCTGTTCGTTGTCTTCCACGCTAGCTCGCTTGTCTTGGGCGATGCTCCTTGATGAGTTGGCGATGCTCCTGCATCATACTCCTTGGCTTGAAAATTTTCATGGGCTCTTGTCCATGATCTCCTGCATGGTCTGTCCATGCTTTTGTATCACTGCTTCGCTTTCCCAGTTGGCATCTTCCACTTGATGATTCTTCCACTTGACCAGATACTCAAAGTATTCTTTTCTCCTGGTCTTCTTACCTACTCTCTTGTCTAGTATGCACTCTATATGTGGCTTCTCCGCAATCGACATCTTCTTCTGCCACTGGATCACTGGCTCCTCATCTTCAGTCTCTGTCTCACCAGCTCTGTATGGGTATAAATCCAAAACATTAAATATCGGAGATATCCCGATGCCATCCGACAATTCAATTTCATAAGCATTTTCCCCTAATTTCTTCAGGACCTTGCACGGCCCGATTTTCTTCATCTTTAGCTTATTGTATATTCCCCTTGGGAACCTTTCCTTCCTCAAGTGTGCTAGAACCAGATCACCAACCTCAAACTGAAGTTGTCTTCTGTGCTGATCTGCTTTGCGCTTGTACTCCTGATTTGAGTCTATCAGTCATTGCTTCACCTCGCTATGAAGTTCTTTCATTGCCTCAACAAATTCCTCTGCACTAGCGCTGCTAGTAGCAGTCTGTTCTGACTCCCTGAGTTCAGAAACTCCTCTCGGTTGTGTCCCATACACAATCTGAAATGGGCTTTTCCCTATACTCTGATTCACTGAATCGTTGTATGCAAACTCTACCTGTGGCAACACATTGTCCCAACTGTTGTGGTGCTCTGTCACCAGGCTTCTTAATAAATCTCCCAGACTCCTATTGACCACTTCTGTTTGTCCGTCTGTCTATGGATGATAAGTCAAACTAAATGCCAAATTAGTTCCCATCTTCTTCCATAGCGTCCTCCCAAAATGCCCTATGAACTATGTATCCCTGTCCGAAACTATGCTTTTCGGCAATCCATGGAGTCTAATGATCTCCTTGAAAAACAAGTTCGTGATGTGAGTCGCATCGCTGGTCTTCTGGCATGGGATGAAATGTGCCATCTTTGAAAACCTGTCCACCACCACAAATATGGAATCAACCCCTCTCTGCGTCCTCGGCAAACCTAATACGAAATCCATGCTTATCGCCTCCCATGGTCTCTCTGGTATGGGCAATGGCTGATAAAAACCCGCATTCTGTTTTCTCCCTTTCGAATGCTGACAAATTCGACACCTGTCAACAAACCGCTTGACCTATGCTCGCATGCCTGGCCAAAAATATGATTCGCTCAACTTGGCAAATGATTTGTCATGGCCAAAGTGTTCTGCCAATCCACCACTGTGTTTTTCTTTCAACAAGTTCTCCCTCATGGAGTAATTCAGAATACACAGTTGATTGCCTCTGAACAGCAATCCCTCCTAGATCATATAATCTATCCAAGGGCTCTGATCTCTAAGAACTGGATTCTCAGCTGCTTCATATGCTTCTCCAAAGTCTGCATCTCCTGCATACATGTCCCTCAGGTTTTCAAAACCCAATGTTTTGATTCAGAACTCCTGCAGCAACAAACACTTCCTGCTCAAAGAATCAACCACTTTGTTAGTAGTACCTGCAATATGCTTAATCACAAATGTAAAATTCTGCATATACTCTACCCATTTTGCATGTTTCTGATTCAACTTCTCCTGTTGACTCACAAACTGTAATGCATGATTATCACTATACAATACAAATTCTTTTGGGATCAAGTAATGCCTCCACTTCTTCAATGCCTGTATGATAGCATATAATTCTTTATCATACGTGGAGTATTTCAGCTTTGCTTCATCCAGCTTCTCACTGAAATAGGCAACTGGTCTGTCCTTTTGACTCAAGACCGCTCCTATGGCATATCTTCTTGCATCACATTTCACATGAAATGTCTTCATGAAATCTGGCAACACCAACACTGGTCATTCTGTTATCTTCTGCTTCAATAGATTGAAGCTCTTCTCAGCCTCTGTTGTCCAATGAAAAGACTTATGTCATTTTTTCACCGTGTCCATCATTGTTGTGCTAATTCCACTGAAATTCCTGATGAACTTTCAGTAGAAACTAGCCAAACCATGGAAACTTCTCACCTCGAAAATATTTCTCGGTGATGGCCAATTCTTGATCACTTCCACCTTACTTGGATCCATCTTCAACTCATTAGCCGAAATAACAAAACCCAAATAAATGAGATCTGTCTTCATAAATGAAGATTTCTTCATATTGATCAACAGCTTCTCCTGTTGTAGCTTTCTCATCACAATAGCTAAATGCTTCAAATGTTCAGCCTTTGTCTTACTGAAAATCAGTATATCATCCAGATATATGACAACAAATTTCCCGATGAATTCCCTCAAGACTTCATTCATCAACCTCATGAAGGTACTCGACGCATTCGTCAAACCAAATGGCATGACTAGCCATTCATACAAACCTTCATTTGTCTTGAATGTTGTTTTCCATTCATCGCCTTCTCTCATGCGAATCTGATGATATCCGCTTTTCAAATCAATCTTTGAAAAAAAAATTGCCCCACTCAGGCAATCCATCAGATCATCCATTCTCAGCAGTGGAAACCTGTACCTGATGGTTATTTTGTTGATGGCTCTTGAATTGGTACACATTCTCCAACCTCCATCCTTCTTTGGACTTAGTACTATCGGAACAACACATGGACTCAAGCTTTCCCTGACCAATCCTTTGTCCAATAAATCTTGGACCTGTGTCTTGACCTCCTCATTTTCTTGCGGCGTCAACCTATACGCAGCTTTATTCGAAAAACTAGCTCCTAGTATGAGATCAATATGATGACTCACACTTCTCATTGGTGGAAACGAATGAGGTAATTCGTCCACTATGATGTCAGCGAACTCTCCCAGTAGTTCTTGAATCTCATCTGGTAAATCATCCACTCTTGTGCTAGTCAGGACAATCCTCGGTTTCCTGACCACAAAGAATTGTGGATCTTTCTTCTTCTCCATCTCCGTAAGAAGCTCCTTCCCACTCATGAGAAGTATTTTGTTGCTTACTTCCGGCTTCACCTCCTTATCCTTTATCGAAAGCAATCTGTGTGTCCTCCCATTCTTCTCCAATGTATATGTGTTCATCCTCCCATCATGAACCACATTTCTGTCATATTGCCATGGTCTACCCAGCAATAAATGACATACATCCATGGGAATAAAATCACACAGAATCTTATCATTATACCCACCTATTTTGAATTCAACTAAACATTGTTTAGTAACACTCACCTGATGTCCCTTCTGTAGCCATGAAACTTTGTATGGACTCAGGTGATCAGTTGTCTCCATCTCTAATTTCTCCACCATCTCAGTCGAAATGAGATTATCTGTACTACCACTGTCCACAATAACCTTGCACTTCCAGTCCTTGGTCTTGCAAGCTGTCCTGAACAGTCTGGTCCTCTGAGCTGAACTTTCCACCTCCTTCTCAGGTGTCAAAAGGAATTTATGCATCCCAAGCGATCTTCCGCCTTCTGTGTCTTCATTCTCAACATCACGCCTCTGCGCTTCAGCGATGTGAGCTTCTCCGATGTTCTTCTTTTTCTCTGGACACTCAAATGACTTATGCCCATTCTTTCCACATGTAAAACATGTGATAACTCCACCTCAGCCTCTTCCCCCACCTCTGGTACGAGGAAAAGTATTTGCGTCAGCATAATATCCCTTCTACTCATTATGATGCCCTCTCTGTTCAAAATGTGGCTGTCCTCACTGTGAGGTTCCACCTCTTTCAACTTTACCCTGAGGTTTCTTCCATTCCTCCCTGGGCTTCTGGTACTTCTCTTGGGCAACTGCCTTGCCTCTGGGATGACTTCTGCCTCGCCCTCGCTGTCCTTGTTTACGGCTTAGCTTTTCTTCGGCTTTCAGAGCCATTTGGTAAGCATCCTCCATTGTTCGGATGTTTTCCATACTTAATTCATCCTGGATATCGTATCTTAAGCCATTCATATATCTAGCAACTTTTTCATCATCGCTCTCCCGATGACCTGCTCTGATATTGAGCTTGTAAAATTCTTTGGTATACTCCTTTACCATCATCAACTTCTGTCTCAGGTTCTACATTCTCCTTAACAGTGTGATCTGATAATCCCTTGGGATGAACTTTGCCTTCATCTTTGCAATCATTCGATCCCAGCTTTTGATCTTTTGCTTTCCTTTGGAACGTCTGTCTGCCTGAAGCTCGTCCCACCATAATGTTGCATGTCCCTTCAGTTTGGTGACAACATGACTTACCCTTTTATCCTCTTCGATGTCCTTATAATCGAAGTAGGTGTCAAGAGCTCGAATCCAATCCAGAAGATCTTCTGCATCCAAACTTCCTTCATAGACTGGAATGTCCATTTTTGTTTTTGAACTCATCTGGGCGATAGCTTTAATCAATCGCTCATTGGCTGCATCTTCAGCTGCAACTCCCTCCTCACGTTCAGCCTCAACCTCACCATTGGAATCACTAAGATTCCCCGCACTAGCTATGTGTCTCTGAGCTGTCTCCATGTCTTCTAATCTCGCTCTGAGATCGCGTATCTGCCTTTCCATATCTAGATTATGTGTCGGCCTGCCTCTTCTTCTCACCTCCCTGTCCTCTGGGTCAGGTGATTGTCTTTCTCTTCTGGGCGGCATAATGAATCCCCTTCTTTGCTACAGAAAGCAAAGAACAACCCGCTCTAATACCACTCTAACGCAACTGAACCTCCTCGAAGCACGATCGCTCTCCTCGGGACCTTCTTTCTCCTCGGCCCGAAGAACTCAAGTTGTTCTTCTAATTCCCTGTCGGGAATTCTTCACCCACAACACTCTTCAATGATCTCCCTTAATGGTCGGGAAATCGAAATTCACGATATCGCGAATTTTGTGTTCACGTACCTTATGCCTCATGATTCCCCAAAACCCGATATGGGTCAATCGTTGACTTTCTCCCCTTCTGTTATCGGAGTTCTCCCTATCAGGAAATTGCTACTCGCGATGTCAACAACCTGAAATTTCAAACTCCGAACCCCAATGTGCCGCCTTTCCGATGCACACGTGTGGATAGACCCTTCCACCTTCCGTCACTTCTGTCGGGATTTTGGGTTTCGCAGGATAGCGAATCCTGATGTCAAAGGGCTCGAGACTTCCCTTTTTCTGATTCCTGATGCTTTGCCACCTATCTCCCACTAACTCTGGGTGTGGCCCACACTACCCTTCCGTTGGGATATCGCGCTTCACGACTTCAAGCTGCAAGTTTCCTCTGCCCTTGCAAATATCGATTCTCTGATCCCCAACTCCTCGGGATCTCTTGACACATGTCCTACATGATCAATGGTTCTAAGCCTATCGGGATATCGCTCCTTGCGATATCGCAATATTTGTTGCGCAAACTTGGGACTTCACCTCGCGAATCCCCGATATGCGATGTCACGTGCAGATCCAATGGTTCCCCTGCCTCGGATTGACGGCTTTGCTCCCTTCTGAGCTTCGAATACTCGGGTGTCCTCGTCGTAATCTCCCTGCACCTCCGCGAGATCTGACGGTCCATGTAACTTTGTGAACCCTCTAAGAGGATTTCAACCGTCCGCTCTAACCTTACTTGCGTCCTGCGAGATGAATCAAATTCTTCCTCCGCGAAGATTTGTTCACCCTCTCGCCAACCTGTGGCGCTTCTCTCAGGGTTTCAACAGCACTCCCTGCACTTATCCTTCAGTGAATTCAAGGCCTATTCCTCCTGAACTTGTTCTCGACTTCTCACGTCCTTTTGAGAACTTCTTGCACGCACTCCTTGCGGAAAATCTTCAGCAACGTCTAAGTGTTGTAGTCTTCTGACCCTGCGCACTCCTGCAACAACAGTCTTTCAAAGATTTACTCAGAATCGCAAATCTGAGACCTCGCTTAGCCTGTGCACTCCTTGCATGGCACTATGCCTAACTGCACCTCGAAAAGGTGAGAACAAAAGTTACCTCTAGGTGAACCCTTCTGTCGATGCACTCCTTGCAGACTATTCGACTGCACTCCTTGCAGGAATCTTCTGGCTCACTAAGAGAAACAATTGAAACTCATTCCCTCATCCTCTTAGACTTCAATTCAACCATGAAATCACATGCACAACATATAAAAGCAAATGCATAACCAGAAAGCAAACATTCATGAGCATAACATCAACACACAGAGAATAGACACATAACCATAGATTGAATCAAAGCTTTCTTATATTAATTCAATATCTGTACATGGGTGTTCTTCACACAATTCTCTGCTTGCTCTTCCCTTCTTCCTTCTGAATGAATGAATAATTGTTACAATGTACAATGAGGGTGTCTATATCCGTTTTCCCTCTCGAACTCTAAAACTGTGTAATCTAGAAATAAAATCCTATATACCTGCATTAAATCTATTAAATGCCTTCTATCTATTTCATACATGAGTGTATGGCTCGAGGTCTGATACATCATACAAAGGCATTTTCTATTAATGCATCATTTATACATTGGCGCATCATCTTAAATGAAAATTCAAAAAGTTGCGGCTGGCCTTGTCCAGTTGTTCGTTGTCTTCCACGCTGGCTCGCTTGTCTTGGGCGATGCTCCTTGATGAGTTGGCAATGCTCTTGCATCACTTGATGTCTTGGGTATTGAATAAGTATAGGAAATTATTCTTGATCTCATCCTTGGTTCTTTCCTAGTTCTTGGTGAATTTCATAATCTAGGTGAGAGATCTCTTTCTTAATAATCCACCAAATTTGTGCCATTTGTTTTGATTTCTCTATAATATCCAAGGAATCCCAAAACTTTTCACTCATAAACCAGTGTCATTTGGGATATTCCCCCCCCTTGTAGATATGGAGGTGATTGTGGCTCATTTTGATCATGGAGTGGGATTTCTACTTATGATTGATTAGTGTCGATTGTATCTTTAGGATGACTATTGTTGCAGATTGCACTACTACTAGTTCTTTCGATTATCATATTCCCTCAAATTAGGTGGGAAACTTCTCTGGTGTAGATGACAATCTATATTTGGTTTCATTTGCTTCAATCATTTCTATCGACTAGTGTATTCCATCCATATAAAATACTTTCACTATATACTCAATGAATTTTCTCCCCTAGGGTTGTGTCATTTTGTCTTGATTTCCAGCCGATTATGCATCTTCTTTTTCAATTATTAAATCCGGTAGGGGGGGTGCATCCATGAGATCCTTTATATTTAGGATTATATTTCCATCACCTTATTTTTTCACACATTTTTCTTCAATCTGGGGTATTTCAATCAACAATATGTCTCTTACAATTCCTTGCTCATCTAGTCGATACCACACCGAAGCGGGTTCAAGATATATGTGCAATCACTCATGGAGGAATTATATTACTTTGGGACTTGATGCAATTGAGATTGAGAATATACACAATGATTTACTTGACTCATCCACATCCATACTTTCAAATGTTTATGTTAGTTGAAGGGTGTCAATGAAAACCTCTACCAACTTCATATATCCATTCAACTCAGGAACAGTTGGGGCTTCTCCTTTTTCCACATCTGGTTGGTCATCACTAATCGTAGATGTCTAGTGCTCTAATGATGTGTAACTCTTTAGGAATCCTCCTATTCAACTAATGTGGGTCCCTCACATTCTACATATATTCTATTTTCTTCCATCTTTGGTCTGTTTCTATTTTTTGAATTTCAACCAACTATTTGTAGTATTGCATTCTTCTCATATTCTTCTTCTTTATCTCTCCACCTAATGTGTATTCTCTTTGTTTTTCAATCAAATTCCTCCCTTTTTCTTGTGTGATTTCTCTTTAGTGTAGGTTGGCTAGATCAACTCTAGTTTGGGCATCTCACAGGTGACTAACCCCCCATCATCGACCCCAACTTACTGTTGGTCGAAGATGCCACCAATACTAGCCATGTTTACTCTTGAAGAAAGAAGTCCCAGGTTTCTTTGGTGTTTATAAATTCCTCCCACTCCTCTTGTTTATGTTTCTAGTCAGAATTAGCCAAGGTTGCAAGAAGAGGGTTATATTCGATAATGTGACTCAAACCCTTGTCAATCATAAATTTGTGGAGTAGTGTAGGTATGGTGCAGAGGAAAGTGTTTTGGATATCATCATAGAATATTTATTTCACATCATCAATAGATGTATGTTCTTCGATTGATTTCTCTTCGTAGAAGTAATCTGCAATTTTCTCTAACCATTCATTGTAATACCCTGTTTCCCCCAGATTGTAAATATAACTGAAATGGCCAAGGACTATGGAAAAACTCATAAGTATGAATATGTGTTGTAAATGGGCCTGCAGGAAGAGGTCAATGAATGTAAATGATAGTTTGAATTTATTGCAGAACTGCTGAGAGGGGATGTGCGGAAAAGAGACCGCGATGGTGGTGGAGGGCACCTTGAAAAAGGGGCGTTAACTTCAACTGAGAATTTAATACTGTATTTGGACTCCACTGGCCCGGAGAACCAAAAGCGGCTCGCTGGCCCTGAAAATTAATGGCTCGCAGACTGGTAGGCGGATGTCTTGATGAGGGATGGGATGGTGA
>JASDQU010507674.1:52691-70071 GCA_032191745.1 Picea mariana | reverse complement strand
AATACTAAAGGGAGCTTATAAGATCCAATTGTTGCTAATATTCCAGAGAGAAATATAGGTAGAGTACATAGGATGATGAAGAGATCTGGAAGAGAATTTGGATTAATTTTCCACATAGACAACTAAGAGATTAATGATGTTGTGCTAGACTTGGGTTCTGATGTCAACATACTACCAATGAAGACCTGGGAAGCCATGGGTAATCCCAAGATTGTCTATTCACCTACTCAATTGTTGATGACCAATCATTATTGTATTTACGATACATTTATATAATTGATTTTGCATACAATTCATTGTGGTGATCAATAAAATATAAAATGTAATTATGAATTGTGAAGAAAGGGTAATACTGATTCACCCCCCACCCCCCTCAGTATTCCAACAATTGGTATTAGAGATGGTGCCTTCAACACATTCTAACAACTGAAAGGTAGATCCCGAAGATGGATCAATAGGAGGGAATGTCTAACAACAAAGTTCCATTGTTCAATGGAGGAGGTTATGCTATATGGAAAATAAGAATGAAAAAATTCTTGTTGGCTCTTGGTTTTGATATTTGGAAATCTGTTGTAGATGGTTACACTGCACCAACTACTCCACCCAAAGACGCTGCATGAAATAAAATCGGTAATGAAAACTCAAGAGAAGTTAATGGAATTCTAGGAGGGTTGACTAATTCTATATGTGTGAAGGTTATGCATTGTAAATCATCCAAATAAATATGGGACAAGTTGGAGGTTGTATATGAAGTAGATGACAAAGTCAAGGAAGCCAAACTACAGACCTATAGAACTCAATTTGAAAATCTAAAAATGAAAGAAGAATAAAATATTGTTGAGTACTTTCATAGGGTAGATGAAGTGGTTAACTCAATCAGAGCAGCAGGAGAAGAAATTACAAAAAAACCTATTGTGAAAAAAATACTCAGGTCATTACCTATGAGATATGATGAAAATATTTCTACAATTGAAGATAGATATGATCTAAGGACACTCACAATTGATCAGCTTCATGGAATTTTTACAGCATATGAAATGAGAACATGGAATGATAAATCAACAAAAAATGAAACAACCTTTAAAGCATCTAAGAAAAAAATGAGGCAGGAGAAAAATACCAATGATAAGTTATCAGATATATCAAATGTAGAAGAGGCCAAATTTATAAAGAAACTCCAGAAAGGATTTGGAAAATATAAAGGAAAATTACATTTCAAATGTTTCAACTGTGGTAGAATTGGAAACTTTGCTAACAAATGTGCCTATCCCAAGTAGGAAGAAAATGATGAAGAAGTTCACAACAAGAAAAACCAATACAAGAAGAAATCTTATAAGAAAAAGAAAAACTTCTACTCCAAAGAAGACATCAGCTCTTCAGACATGAGTGAAGATGAAAATTCAGAGCTTTTGTTTATGGGAGTGATAACTCAAGATGATAAACATTCAAAAGATGAAGAAGAAGGGAACTTTGAAGAAGAAATCTTTAGTGTAATTGAAGAACTAGGAAAAACTAAAAAACAAAACAGGGTACTAAGAAGAGAGCTTCTAGAGATTAAAGAAGCTATTAAATCAAGAGAGAGGGAAGTTTCCAAAACCATCAAGGAGTCAAAACATACCATCATTGATTTGAAGTCCCAGCTATTGGAAGCTAATAAAACTAGAAGGTGAGATTAAGCTACTAAATAGTGAAAATGAGAAAGTAAAGAAGGGATCACAATTTGAAAATAGTTCAAGGATATTGAATGAAATTCCCAGTAGTCAAAGGTCACCAAACAACAATACTAGTTTGGGATACACTCAAGACTCAACTTCTGCATCACAAGGATCTATCAAGAAACCAATCAGGTACGTAGATGCTCTAAAAAAATCATTTAGAAAATAAGATAATGAGGCAAAGATGACACCATTGAAAACTGTTATAGATAAACAAAAATCAACACTCTCAGCTGGAGTAAAATACGACAAAAAGAAATTCATTAGAATAAATACCCCTAAATATTTATTTATCGGATATTGCTACTCTTGCAATAATTTTGGACATCAGGCAGTACACTGCAAATCTTATGGACAATACAATAATAGAAATGTCCAAAAAGATAAGAACAATAAGTACAATAAAAAAAAGAGAAACTATACCTCATTTTCTCCTTTGCAAGATTTCAATAGTGAATGCCAAAAATGCAACAACTATGGTCATAAAACAAGTGATTGTTGATTGCCAAAATATGATAAAAAGACAAATATTCCCCATAGTAGAAAAGAATGGAGGAAAAAGAAAACAAAGTGCAATGTAGAATTATATGCGAGAAATCAAAGTGTCAGTGGTATATAGACAATGGATGTTCCAAACACATGACTGGAGATCAAAGTAAATTTCTCAAGTTAAACAAGAAAGAAAAAGGAAAAGTAACTTTTGGAGATAATATGTCAGCCAAGATCCTAGGAAAAGACACTGTTAGTTTAGGAAATAATAAAACCAAAGCAGAAGATGTACTTTTGGTAGAAAATCTCAAACCATATATTCTAAGTGTGAGTCAGACTTGTGATCAGGGACACATACTTACTTTTTATTCTCAGAAATGTGAAATCAGGAGAAAGGACATTGGAAAACTAGTGGCAGTTGCACCAAGAACATCTAGTAATGTGTACATCCTCGATATAGAAAAAGAAGAAAAATGTTGCTTAAGCCAAGTATATGAAAGTTGGATATGGCATAGAAGGTTGGGACATTTAATATTTGAAAACTTGATTAAAGCCAACGAAAAAGAGACAGTTAGGGACCTGCCAAAAGTGATTAAACCTTCAGATCCTATTTGTAAACATTGTCAAATAGGAAAGCAAACAAGAGTTAGGTTCCAAACAAAAGAGAATTCCACAACTAAACCATTATAGCTTATTCACATAGTTCTATGTGGAGCTACCATAACCAAAATAACTTATGGTGAACATTATTTAATGTTGATTGTTGATGATTACATAAGACTGACCTGGGTTTTCTTTTTAAAAGAAAAATTAGAAGCCTTTGAGAAATTTAAAATATATAAAGCTCTTGTAGAAAATGAAACAGATCTAAAAATTAAATGTATAAGATCAGACAATGGTGGAGATTTCACCTCTAAAGAGTTCACTTAATTATGTGAAAACCATGGTATCAAAAGACAACTTTCAGCTCACAGGACTCCTCAACAGAATGGAGTAGTAGAGAGGAAAAAAAGAACAATTCAATAAGCTACAAGAACTATGCTAAAGGAAGCCAAACTTCTAGACAAATTTTGGAGAGATGTAATCCACACAACTGTTCACATACTTAATAGAGCTCAGTTGAGACCCAATCATGACAAAACCCCTTATGAAATATGGTTTGGGAGGCCAGCCTCTGTAAAATACTTTAGAATTTTTGAAAGTAAATGTTACATAAAGAATGATGAAGATAACCTAGGAAAGTTTGATTCAAGATCTGATGAAGGAATATTCTTAGGATACTCATCAAATAAAAAGGCATACATATGTTATAATATCAGACTACTAAAAATAGTGGAAAGTGAAAATGTAAAAATAGATGATGTAATAAAGGGCACATCCCAAGGATTTGATAAAAAATATCAATAAGAGGACGATGATGTAGAATCTCAGCAAGAAGATGATGATGAAACACAGGAAAATGAACCTCACACTCATGAAGAAGATAATGAAGAAACACCCTTTCCAAGAGCTTCATCAAAAAGAGTTCAAAAGAATCATCCTGAAATCCAGATCATTGGAGATAAAAGTGCAGGAGTGGAAACAAGAAGGAAACTAGCTTTTGACTCAGAACAAGCAATACTATCCCTAATTGAACCTAAATCAGTTAATGAAGCTGTCAAAAGTAAAGATTGGATAAAATCTATGAATGAAGAACTAGATCAAATAGAGAAGAATCAGACTTGGGAACTAGTTCCAATACCCAAGAAAAACAATGTGATAGGAACTAAGTGGATCTTCAAGAACAAATTAAATGAAAATGGGGAAATTATGAAGAACAAAGCCAGATTAGTGTGAAAAGTATATTCCCAAGTAGAAGGTATTGATTTTGAACAAAACGTTCACTCTAGTAGCAAGACTTGAGGCAATCAAAATGTTCCTAGCATTTGCATGCTTCAGAAATTTCAAAATCTATCAGATGGATGTCAAATCAACATTCCTTAATGGAACACTAGAAGATGAAGTCTACATTGAGAAACCAGAAGGTTTCATGTTATCATAAAATCAATACTATGTGTGCAAACTGAAAAAGGCTCTGTATGGTCTTAAACAAGCCCCCAAAGCATGGGTTTCTAGGCTTGATCAATATCTACAAAAACAGGGATACAAGAGAGGGACTACTGACAACAACTTATATATCAAAATTGAGGATCAAAACATGATTATTTTGGTAGTATATGTTGATGACATCATATTTGGGAGTAATCTCACTATACTAAGAGAAAATTTGCAACCAAAATGAAAGAAGGGTTTGAAATGTCTATGCTGGGAGAACTGTCATTTTTTCTAGGTTTACAGGTAAATCAAACATAAAATGGAATATTTGTTTCCCAAACCAAATATATCAAGGAAATGCTTAAGAAATTCCAAATGGAAGACATTAAACCTATGGGTACTCCAATGGTCACTTGGATGTAAACTTAGTCTAGAAGACGACTCACCAAAAGTAGACCAAACGATGTATAGATCTATGATTGGAAGTTTTCTCTATTCAACAAAAACAAGACCCGACATCATGCATGCTTTAGAAATCATGGGGAGATTTCAATCTGCACCTAAAGAAACCCACTTAAAAGCAGTAAAAATAATATTCAGATACTTTCAAGGTACCCTAGAACTATGATTATGGTATCCAAAAGAGAAAGACTTCAATCTAACCGCATATACTGATGCATATTGGGTAGGTAGCATATATGATAGGAAAAGTACCAGTGGAGGAGAATTTTTCTTAGGAAAAAGTATGGTAGCATGGTCAAGCAAGAAACAAAAATCCACATCACTCTATACAGTAGAGGCATAATACATTGCTGCTGCATCCTGCTGCACACAACTTCTTTGGATGAAACAAACTCTAGAAGACCTACAAATAAAATATAATGATCCTATTACTATTAACTGTGACAACACTAGTGCCATAAGTATCTCTAAAAATCCATTCATGCATTCGAAAACCAAACATATCCCAATTAAATACCATTTCCTAAGAGATTAGGTCACCCAAAAAATATTTAAAATAGTATATATAGACAAGAAAGAACAGATTGCAGACATTTTCACAAAACCTTTGCCTAGGAGTACTTTTGAAAATCTCTGACAGAAATTAGGAGTAATTCAAAAAACTCATTAAAAATCGAATGGTCAGGGGAGAATTATCCTAGGGGGAGAAACCCTTTTCCATTGATTTCAAAGGGGGAGAGTAACTTCGTAGAGAAAAGCATCATCACAAGGGGAGTGTGCATGAAGTTAGAGTGTTTCCCTCAATGAAAAAGGGTGAGATTGTTGGACATAATTTCATTGATGTATTGTCATTGATTTCAAAAGCTGATGACACACATGAAGCTCACAATGGAAAGCATAGTGCAGAAACATGATCGGGATCGAAATCCCCATAGGACAAACAAGGACCGTTAGATCCAGGAGAATAAAATGTGCCACGTAAACAAGTGACGTCAGCAAGTTATGTCACTCCGAGAGTTTGTACTTCGGGATTTTTGCCACCAGTAAATACCCGAAGTCTCGAAGTTCCGAAATGAACGAGAACCGTTCATCGTGAAAATAAAATCCAACCGTTTGATCTACTTCGTACTTCGACGAAATGAACTCCAGAAGATTAAAGGACAATGAAGGAGAAATCACCCGAAGTGTCGAAGGCCAAAGTTAACGTGTACCGTTGATCTAATTCAGGAGTGTTCTCGACCATTTATCAAGTACCGTGGAAGGATAACGTAAGTGGAAGTGTTAACCAACATCAAGCAATCACCACTGTTGTATGAATTATTCGGTAGGTAATCACTCCAGAGCAATTGCTACTCCAGAATTCGAGAGCCACGAATAGTTGAAGTCCCAAAGTAAATGAGAACTCTCCATCTCATCGTGACATTAAAATGTGATTGTTGATTTTGATAAGTGATCAAGCACTCTCTTGGCTTAGTGCCTAGTCACCATCTGAGGTCGTATGGAATAAATAAACAAAGGGAGAAAGAAGAGGCAGCACTTAAATTAATAAGCCCGTGGTCCTGCACCTATGGTCATATGTAAATGGTTTGAAGGAAGCGCCTCTATATAATTTGATTTCTGCAATATTTGTAGATACATGAAATTAAGTTAAATGAAATCACTCCATACCTGTGATCGATTAATGAAAATAATTTTCATTAAATTGAAAAGGCTTCTCGATAATATTTGAATAAAGAAAAAAAAATAAGATTATTGTTAATGAAGAGGTGAGATGGTCCAAACAAAGGGACACAATGTTTTATATCTCACACCAGTTGGAAGAGTATATAAACGAGAAAGAGTGGTGAGAACAAAGTGTCTCTGCAGTCCATATAAGAAGATAAAAAACAAAATAAGATTCCAAGAAGGGAAGGTGAAGATACTTATGTAGTGAGGGTGGAAGGGAGGAGCATGGAAGGATTCATATCCTTACTAAGAAAATTGTAAAAGATAAGGGAGTTGGAGCTTCCTAGGGTTGGTGCCTTAAATACAAGGGAGTTGGATCTTCCTAGTGTTGGTTCCCTAAATACAAGGGAGTTGGTGCTTCCTAGGGTTGGTGCCCTAAAGACAAGGGAGTTGATGCTTCCTAGGGTTGGTGCCCTAAAGAAGGGGATTGGTGTCTCCTAGAGTTGGTTCTCTAAAGAGGATTGGGGTCCTTCACTCTTATTTATAAAACTTTTTAATTTATGGTAAATATATTTATATAATTAATTTTCCATACAATTCATTGTTGATTTATTGTGGTGATCAATAAAATATAAAAATTAAGTTGCACATATCCTTACATACACATTATGTTTCACAAATCTCTCATAACTAATTACACTTAGTCACTTAGACTTCGCTCTCTAAGTATCTTACATCGCTTCTCTTTCTCTATAATACATTCTTACACTTATTTATACTTTTACAATAAGGCCTAATCATGGGTAAACTCATGGGCCGACATCCCATAACCCATTACAAAAACCCTAGGGAACCCCTTGCTGGGTCCAAAAAGCCCGCAAAATAAGTGAGATCCGCGATCTCATCTCCCCCTAGGCACTCCTTCCTCGATCACTGCATCAGATTCTAAAAAGTGGTCAAACCTGACCAAGATTTCCTCAAAACTTGGTCGAGGGCCAACAACCTCTTCCAATGTCAAAATCAGATATTCTGAAAGAATATGGTGCTTTTTCTATATCATTCAGATTGAGAAGATATTTTAGACTCTTTAATGAGGATTCTTATGATCCTTTTAGATTGCCTAACCCCCTCTGGGAGCCACCTCTTCATGCACCTAAATTAGATCATGCCCTTAATTCAGGTTTAATCACTCTACATGACAGACTTGATGTAACTGACTTCATAAGTAAACCTTGCTTCACCAGATCTCAGCTTGTTGCACCCCGAAGGCTTCACAGGATTCCTATTGTAATAAAGCCGAAAAAAACTTGGGCCTGGTGGTACTTGATAGAGATAAGTATATTTCCAAAGGTCTTCTAAAGTTGTATGATCACAATTTTTACTCTCCAGTTGCTTCATTTCCATGGGTTTCTATGCGATTTTCTCCGTGTCAGCTTCATGCCAGATACAAAAATCTCCTTCATGTCAACCATTGGAAATATATTCTGCAGGTCGACATTCAACACTCTCGGGCTTGTGTGCTTTACTTCATCTGTAAAGTATAGAAGAACCCCTCGGTTGGTCATCCTAATTGTTCTTACAATGGTTACATGCTTGAACCCTTGTCAAAATTTATGCACCATAAGCTTTTGGACACTCTCTTAGCTCAACCTAACCATCTTCCAGACTCTCTTTCTCTTCTGCAAGTTATTGAATCTGAATGGTTTCCAGGCGACTCCATTTTGGTAACTTTTGATGTGGAATCATTGTACCCTAGAATCCCCATTCAGGAAGGTCTCTTGGATCTCCGGGATATGTTAAGTCAAAGTATAGTTCAATTCTTCACTCATGAAGATGTGGATATTTTGGTTAGTGATGCTGAGCTCGTTCTTCAATGGCACTTTTTGGAATTCAATGGTAGTTATTATCAACAGATCAGAGGTACTGCAATGGGTAGCAACTTTGAAGTAGTGTATGCTTGTTTGTTCCTCTATGATTTGGAAAGGAAAGTTAATCGAAGGATGTCGTCACCAGAATTGCAGTTTTTCAAGCGCTTCATTGATGATGATGCTTTTTTGGTATGGTCAGGTTCAAGAGTCAGACTACAAGCTTATATCAATTGTTATCAGTCCATCTACCCTGATAATATTCGTATTACCACTTGCATCTCCGATACAAGTGTTAACCTGCTTGATGTCGTGTTATTCAAAGTGCCCGATTTTGAGCTCTCTGGAAAGCTCTCCACCAAATGCTATCAGAAACCATTGAATGATTATTAGTACATTCCATTTTCCTCATGGAATCCTCAACATCAGAAGAATTCTTTTGTGCTTAACGAATTAAAGAGATATTTTCTTCGAGAAGGTTGTGATTCTAGTTTTCTCAAGATGAGGAGGTTATTCTATCTTCGACTCAGAGCCAGAGGCTACCCACTGGATTTTCTCTAGGCGTGCTTCTCAAAATTCAGTTGGAATCAAAGGGATGCTTTGTTGTAGGTTTGTGCACATGGCCCCATTCAACACTCTAGGGTGAAGAGGGCCCCCCTAGTGTTGAAGTTGGATTTTTGCGAATCTACCAGAGCTTTAAACCTTTGGGGCACTCTAAACCCTAAAATCCATCGATTCTTCTAGTGTCACCCTCTGCTATAGCACATTCTGAAACCTTTGATCTATCGGAGGAATCCGTGAAAGTTGGGAACCTTCATCATGAGTAGCACATTACGGGACCCTCCAGTGTAGTACTCAAGTTTTCTCCAAAGGTCGATTATGCAGAATACAGTTTGTATTTTTTGGACTATTTTTCCTTAAAATCTGTGCCACTTTCGACAACCGACTTGAGTTTTGGACTGATTCAGTGTCAATGGACTTTTTATCTTTTTGTTCAACTTTCGTGCCTATTTTTCGGGAATTTTGTAGATTTTAACCTTGTACAATATTTACTGCAAACAAATTTTCAGTAAAAGAACAAAAAATATACAATGGAAAATACAAACATTTCACGGATATTTTTCCCCTCGAAACCCAAACCGGGAAGACCAACATATTCTATATTCACTCATAGTGATACATTGTTTACAATACAATATACATATAGGATCCAACGACATCCAAAACCCTAACTGATTGAACTGGATTAGTCAACAACCCTAATTCCTTAACCGTAAATAGAAAACCATCGACAAAGAATCCATGTGCCGAAAAACCACCTAAATATGTAACATGTTTCCCAAGGAAGACTTTTTTTTTTCCGAGGGGGATTCGCCCCTCTAACCCTCCTGCATGCTCGACAAAGAATAAATGTATCAGGGTTATTCGTGCAAATAATATAACACATACCCAACATTCTCCCACTTGTTGTTTTCTTTGCATACAGAGGGTCATTGGGTTACATAGTCAACAATCCATGGCAACAATGCCCATGGATCTTCTACACCAAGAGAACTTCTCAATGACCATAGATTTTGTTAATGAGTCTGCAACATTCTTCAAAGTGTCCACCTTTATCAACTATACTTTCTTTTCTTCAATCATGTCTCTCACAAAATGATATTGAATATCAATATGCTTTGTCTTTGAATGATAAGCCAGGTTCTTCACTAGAAAAATTGCACTCTGACTGCCACAATCTATCCTTACATCTTGTTGTACTAATCCAATACCTGAACACAATCTTTGTAACCATACTTTTTCCTTACTTGCATGAGTGGTTGCCATGTATTCAACTTATGTAGTTGTAAGTGCCACTACAACCTGTCTTTTTCTCATCCAACTTATTGCTCCTCCCAACAGGTTAAACACATACCCATTTGTAGATCTCCTATGATCCAGATTTCTAGCCTTGTCTGCATCCACAAAGCCATGTATATCCACCACTTTTTCCAATCCCGGTCTTCCTTCGTAGCACAATCCATAGCTAGCAGTGCCACACAAATACCTGAAAACCCTTTTTATTGTTGTCTAATGCTCCTTCCTTGGTTTTGACATATACCTGCTCAAAAACCCCACTGCATGTGCAATGTCCGGTCTAGTATAGACCATTGCATACATCAAACTGCCAACTTCACTTGCATATGGAACACGAGACATGTCCTCCTCCTCTTCATGTGTCTTGGGACACTGATCTGCAGATAACTTTACCCCAACATGAATAGGAACCTTGACCAGTTCACATTCCTGCATATTAAACCTTTGCAATATTGTCTCGACATATTTTCTTTGATTTAACCAGAGTTTCCTCCTTTTCCGATCTCTTTTAATTTCCATGCCCAAAATGAAATTTGAAGCACTGAGATCCTTCATGTCAAATTTAGAGGACAACTGAGTTTCACATCCTAGATAATCTCCTTGTTGTTTCCTATCAACAACATGTCATCCACATACAAGACCAAATAAATTAAATGATCATCAATTAATTTAAAATACATAATGATCCTCTTTGCTTCTTGTGAAACCAAGTCCCAACATATAAGTATCAATTTTTTGATACCACATCCTTGGTGATTGTTTTAAACCATACATGGACTTTTTCAACTTGCATACCATCTCCTTCTTTCCCTTCACAACATAACCTTTTGGTTGGTTCATATACATTTCTTCTTCTAGATCCCCATGTAGGAATGTTTTTGTCACATCCATCTGTTCTACTTCAAAATCAAATGCAACATCAACATATAATAGAAATCTTATAGAGGTTAACTTGGCAACAGGAGAAAAAATCTCACCAAAATTAATTCCCTCAACCTGGGAATAACCCTTTGCTACTAACCAAGCTTTTCATTTCTCCACTTTTCCTTCTGCATTTAGCTTCTTTTTAAATACCCATTTGCTGCCAATGTGCTTTCTTCCAGTTGGAAACTCCACTAGATCCCAAGCCTCATTCTTATCCAAAGATGCCATTTCTTCATCCATGGCCCTTTTCCAGAGATTTCCATCCTTTGAATCGATTGCCTCCCTGACGGTTCTAGGATCATCATCAGTAATAGACAAAGAAAAATTTGAATGAAAATCATATGGATTATACCTTTTTGATATCCTTCTTTCTCAAACCGATCTCCTCAATACTGGAGTATGGTAATCTTCTTCTTCTTATTCTTGTTCTTCTATAGAGTCTGACTCATCATCCTTTAAATCAAACTCTATTTTCTCCGGTTCTTCCTTACTTGGTAGGACGTTCTGTTTAACAACGTCCTTCATTTCTCTAAATACCACATCTCGACTATACACTACCTTCTTAGTTTCTAGGTTCCAAAGCTTATAAATTTTGAGACCATATTTATATCCAATTAAGATACACTTTTCGGCCTTCTTATCTAGCTTACTCCTATTGTCCTTTGGAACATGGACATATGCATCCCAACCAAATACCTTGAGATGTGTGAGAGAAGGTTCCTTACCAGTCCATACCTCTTGTGGAGTCTTGTCATCCAACGCTAATGAGGGTGATCTGTTGACCTGGTAACATGCAGTACCCACTGCTTCTGTCCATAATTCTTGCCCTAACATGACACCATTGAGCATGCACCTTTATTTTTCCATCAATGTCTTGTTCATCCTTTTTGCAACTCCATTCTACCGAGGTGTATATGGAGTAGTATTCTTCCTTGCTATACCACTCTTCTTACATAATTCTTCAAATTCATTCCCACAGAACTCTCTGCCATTATCTGTCCTGAGCACCTTAATTCTTTTCTCTGTTTGATTCTCAACAAGAGCCTTAAACTATTTAAACTTGTCAAAAACTTTGGATTTCTTCCTGAGGAAATATATCCAAGATTCCTCGAGAATTCATCTATAAATGAGACGTAGTACACAGATTTTCCCTATGATGGGACCAACATGGGTCCAAAAACATTACTGTGAACAAGTTGTAAAATTCCTTCTACCCTCATTGCACCAGAGGGGAATCTTACCCGATTATGCTTCCCATATAGAAAATGTTCACAGAAATCAAAATCCAGAGAGCAGTTAGACATACCTTCAACCATACCTTTACTGTGTAGTAGTCAAAGACCCTTCTCTCCGATATGCCCCAGTCTTTGATGCCACAACATAACCTTTTCTCCAGAGATTGTAGGAGTTCTTTCTTCTTCAACTCCAATATCAGGAACAATGGAACTATTACACCCATCACTAATAGTTCTTCCTTCCAGATTATACAGAGTTCCAAACCGAACTCCCTTCAGCAACACCATTGCTCCTCAAACCATCCTGTAGGTTTCCTTTTCAAATATTATTTTTACCCCTGCATCGTCCATTTTTCTTACAAAAATCAAATTTCTAGTCAAACTTGGGATGTGCAGAACACTAAGAAGTGTTCTAATCCTTCCATCTATGAGCCTCAACTTGAATTTTCCTCTTCCTATGATTCTGGTTGTCGAATCATCACCTAAGAAAACATTACCTCCATCATACATTTCATATTCGCAGAACCACTCCCTGTGGGGATTCAAATAAAATGATGCATCAGATTCAACCAACCATGCCTCATGATCTGGATGTGTGCTTGAAGAAGCCAAGTACACATCCCCTTCTTCCTTGGAGGGATTTTCTTTTGTCGAAGGAGATTCTTCAAATCCCTTCTTTTTCTCAACTTTGGATCTACACTGCTTCTTGTAGTGCCCTTCTTTTCCACATCTCCAACATATCCTTACAAAATTTCCAGGAGATTTAGATCTACCCTTAGACTTAGATATCCCACTTGAGAACTTAGATCTATTTCTTTCCTGGGAACGTCCTCTTGCAAATAATGTGTATGTGCTCTGTCCTTCCATATTCTTCCATCTCATCTCCTTCGACAACAAAGATGAGACCACCTCATCAAACTTCAAGGAAGTTGTATTACTACCTATGGCCACAACTAGACTATCCCACGAGTCTGGTAAATAACACAACAAATTGATACATTTATCTTCATCTGAAATTTTAATCTCAATAGATACTAACTGACTTACCATAGTATTGAAGGCATTCAAATGCTCTGCCACCGGGTCTCCATCTCTAATCCTCAGGTTATACAACTTATTTCTCAGTAATAGTTTATTCACTAGGGATTTAGATTGATACAACTTCCCCAACTTATCCCATAAATCCTTGGTTGTAGCTTCCTCTGACACATTCAGTAATACTGAATCTAAGAGACATAGTCGGATTGTGCTCTTTGACTTTCGATCCAACTTTTTCCAATCATCTGCTAAAGTTCCTGTAGGTGTAGTACCTGGATCTACCGGGATCCACTAATCTTTATCCACCAACAGATATTCCATCTTTAGTTTCCACAACTTAAAACTTTGCCCATTAAACTTCTCAATCTCCAGCTTCGAATTGCTTGCCATTTCTTTTCACCTAAAAAATCAATAGCATAGATCTCCCACTGTAACAAGGCTTATCACAGTCCCGAGCCAAACCCTTGACAACAAAGGCGTCCCCCTGAAGCCAACAAAGCTCTGATACCAAATGTAGATTTTAACCTTGTACAATATTTACTGCAAACATATTTTCAGTAAAAGAACATAAAAGATACAATGGCAAATACAAACATTACACATAGATTTTTCCCCTAGAAACCCAAACTGGGAAAACCAACATATTCTATATTCATTCATAGTGATACATTGTTTACAATAGAATATACATATAGGAGCCAGCGGCATCAAAAACCCTAACCCATTGACATGGATTAGTCGACAACCCTAATTCCTTAACCGAAAATAGAAAACCATCGGCAAAGAAAACATTTGCTAAAAGGCCACCTAAATATGTGACATGTTTCCCAAGGCAATTTTTTTTTCAGGGGCCCCCCTTGCACACCCGGTGCAACACTCAGACACTACTACTCGTGCAAAGAATATAACACATACCCAACAAATTTCGTTATGTCATTTATTTTTTAACCGTTTCAATCGATTAGGGTTCCCAACTCTTGGGATTCCCCTTTGTATGCACTTGATCACAGTCTTTAAAATGACCTCATTGTAAAGATTTATTTTTGTACCACTAATGAGACCTGTTGATCGAAACTAGTTTGGTTAATACAAAATATTTTCTTTCTGATATTATGTTCTCAATTCTTATATCTTTCACATAATATTCGTTGTGTCCTTTTATCTTCTGAGTCTTATGCATTCCCATATCTGATTCCAATTACTTTATTTCTTTGGTATCGCTAGCCTATTACATATTTGCTTTAATGTTGAACACTTTTCGCAGGTGTTGTTGAAAGGGTCGGTAGTCAGGGTTTTGTTGGTGTGTTGTTAAGCATTGAACCCTGGGTTTGCCCCTGTGCCAACACTTACTCACTCTAGAAGTTGAAAGAACGAGTTAGATACTCAACCCAAAAAACTGAAAGTAATTGGAAAAATAATTGTACTAAGTAGTCCAAAACTTTCTCATGAGAAACAAAGTTGAGATAAAGTTCATAAATGAAATTAGGCATACATATCCATGTTGGAGAAGCAAGTGGGCTATAAGCTCCTCCATTACAAATCACTAACATACTTTTTAATTTTTTCTTTAATGAGTATGTGATATGATACCAAAATTCCATTCTTTCTAGAAGGTATATCCAAAGTAACCATGGATGTTGAATAAGTGGTAATTCTTGTACACTCTAGAAAATTCTCTTTGATTTCTTTCAAAATGTTTTTTTTCTTTAATTTCTTCTTCTTTCTCCTCTTATAAAGAGAATTTCATATGATTTTTTTCAAAATGTCTTTTCTCTTTAATTTCTTCTTCTTTCATCTGATAAATAATTTCTTCTTCTTTCATCTTATAAAGAGGGTTCTTTCAATCTTCTAAAGAGGGTTTCATATTCATATCAGTAAAGCCATTACAACATTATTGACATAATAGAAAACCATCGCAGACTGCAGAAGCTTCCAAACGGGGGGAACAAGTGATATCTCCAAATTATTTGGACATTTCCATATATACATAAAAAAATTAAAACAATAATTCACTAGTAGGACTTATAAACCATCTTTCAAATATGATTGTTAATAAAAAGTAAAACTTGAAAAAATGAAAAGAATAATTCACTGGTAGAACTTACAAACCATCTTTCAAATATGGTTGCCCTTAAAAGTAGAAGTGTCGTATCATCACCACACGCCCAAGGAGGGATAGTGGATCGAAGATTCTCCTGCAATTTTCTTTAATGAATAATTGATATGATATCAAAATCCAATTTTTTATAGAAGGTATCCAAACCAACGACGGATGTTGAATAAATGGTAATTCTCGTACGGTGTTGAAAATTCTCTTTGATTTCTTCATCTTTCATCTTATAAAGAAAACCATTACAACAGAGTCGGCATAACAGAAAATCATGGCAGACTGCAGAAGCTTTCAGAGCTCGGCTGACGCTGGGAACAGGTGATCTCACCACTGCCTTTTGTGTTCGGTTTTCATGTTCATTGTTTCTGTGTCAGGATCAGTGCGTATATCTGGGTGTATATTCAGTGCGTATATCACAGAGATAACAGATTAATGCGCCGTGGAAGGATATCAGTGGAAGGAGATGCAGAAAAAATGTCGGTCTCGCCAAGGCCGAAATACCAGCAGAGACATGGGAAGAGATTGAATCCTTATTCCACCATTGGGCTTGATAAGTTTGAGAGCGTCCATGCCGAGCTCTCTGCGAAAAGAGAATATATTGCGCATGAGACTGGTGCGCCAGAGGCCATGGTGAGGTTTGTGTCTTCGAAGAAGGGATGGATTCGGGTTGTGCTTGGAGACAGAGGTCGGGAAATCAGGAGGAAAAACAGTGGCGGGGATGCTTCCGGTGTTTCGATCGTTGAACCTTCTGAGAATAATAATGACGAAACGGGTGGGGAATTGAGAAAGGATGAAGGGAATGATATTATTGGTGAGTCTGACAGTATTTCGATTTCCGTGTTGGATGAGAGGAACCATAGCATGGTCATTCCATGGTTTCGGTTTCTCAAGAAAACGGCCTTGGGAGTTTTGGGTGTGAGCGCGATGTGGGTGGAATTCATTGTGAGCGGGGCTTTCATTCTTGGCAGCGCTTTACAGAAACCCTAATAACACTAGTCAGGAAGCGATTG
The DNA here is from genome assembly GCA_032191745.1 of Picea mariana. Classification (NCBI taxonomy): domain Eukaryota; kingdom Viridiplantae; phylum Streptophyta; class Pinopsida; order Pinales; family Pinaceae; genus Picea; species Picea mariana. The sequence goes on along the minus strand of JASDQU010507674.1, from coordinate 53,667 downwards.
CAGAGCAGGAAGACGGCAGTAGAAGAGGCCCACCTCCTTCGGCTCTTACTGTGAGTGCGCCCACCAGCTCTCTCAGAGCTCATGGAAACCCAACCGACTTCTGGGCCACAGTTTCTCCTAACGCTGTGAAGCCCAAAAACATCGATCCTGGGCACAAGCATAATCAGTCTAAAGCTAAAGAATACAGAAGGGYTGTATCCATGGATAATAGGYCCACCAGACATGAGAGATCGGATAGCTTCTACAGGCCGGCCATGGCTTACGACGCTAATGTGGGTGCAACTGTTATGATCATCACGCTGTTATGTTATGATCATCACGCTGTTATTTTTCATCTTCTAGCCACTTGTATTACCGTTCATGAAAATATATTTTTCATCTTCTAGCCACTTGTATTACCGTTCATGAAAATATATTGCATAAGAAGTTCTCGATACGTGCTGAGGCTGTGATGGAAGGAAACCAATCCCACCACCATGTATAAAATTCCCAAAAAATCATACTCTGACTACTATTTATTGACTGACATAGTTGCAGAGTGTAGACTGAGATATATCATTATGAGCTTGTAAATAAACAAACAAAAATATCTTTGAGGATTGACATGTCATGCAAACGCTACAAAAAGCAAAATATAACAGTCCGTAGAAGCTATTTATTGAGATCGCTGTAAGGAAAGGCATGCCTTCACGAATCCAACCATTTAGGGGCCATTATTGACTGAAGTAGGTTTTCCTCGTTGCGTCGTTGTTCTGGGTCTTCTGCACCCAAATCCATAAGCCAATCTAGATGTTTCTCCATTGGCTCTTGGAAAACATTTTGCTTGGCATTGTCCTGACGAAGCTCCTTGATGATTTCACGTTGTACTTCAATGAACATCGGATGGGGAAGGGGGGTGAGGGGAGAGAAATGGAGGCACCTTCAGGGTTGGGGAAATGGGTGGTAGTGAAGGAGGAAGGCGTTGGATTGGTGGTTG
>JASDQU010507673.1:20579-31179 GCA_032191745.1 Picea mariana | reverse complement strand
AATTTATGAATTCGTTGATGTATTCATGAAATCAAACCAACATAGAGTACATATGAGATCATAAAAATATACATTATGAAGTTCAGTGTGAATAATTACTGTGTAGAAATTTGACAAACGATAAGTCACTTACTCTTTATCAAGTGTCTTTTTCCATTCATTTGGAGAAGCTCCAATTCTCTTTTGTCTTCATCCCTTTCATCGTCCCAAATCATTTTGTTATCACATGAAGTTGTAAAGGGTCACATGGAGTTTTTATGGGTCATTCATCCTTATATTTTTTAAGTGTTAAGGGAAATATTATATTTTCACCTACTCGAGGCATTTATAGACTCATAGTCCATCTACTAAGACTTTTTTTGTTTCTGAGGATTGATTGCATAACAATGAAAAACATAGAGATTTAGTAGCGCCTGGTGCTACAAAATCATCTACTCAGACTGTTCTGTAGTTACGCTACCAAAAGGCGCAACGAAATCACCTAGCTAGAGTACACCATCAACACCATCCTACAAACTCAAAAAGAGAAACATTTGTGAAAAAAATGAGGGTTTTGTTTCATTTTGGGAGCAGTGTGACCCACGATGCAACCCTTCTGCGCAGTGCGACCCACGGCGCGACACTTTTGCAATTTTTGAGTGAATAACGTAAAAATTAGATTATGAACAAATGGGAAGGTATTTTTGAAATGTAGAGGAGGTTTTTGTTCATCACACACTAAATAACAAAAAAATATCTCATTTTTTAAAAATGTGTTATGGTTAGAGATATATTAGACACATAAAATGCGCTACGAAATCTGCAGAGTTGTTTTAGGAGTGGCACTACAGAATTTCCTGTAGCAGCTAGTGTTAGAGATTTGATCATAAAACAAAAACGGTGGAGTGGTATTCTCAAAAAAAAAATTTGGAGGAAGATGATATCCCTATTGAATTGCTGACCAAATTTCATCCTGGCCCAGTTTGTAAATTGAGAGAAACAATTAAAACACTAGTGTGCTACAAAATGTCTTGTCAATTCTTTGTTTTGCATAACTGACTGGATATTCTTCTTGTTGGGAGGTTTCTAGTTGTCAGGGAGGTTTAGAATGAATTCTCATGGATCATTTAGATGTAAAGAGACACCTTCACCTAAGTATTAGCTCCATTAAACACCTCATGCAGTGAGGTGGAAACAATTTATTAATGACTTCCAATAATTTCCTGAAAAATAGCAGTTTGTTGGATTTTTGTCTCTTTGATTGTTGCCACCTATCGCCAAGGATTAGAATCCAATGAAAGAGATGGGATTTGACCTCCTAAGTATATTTGGATTCTTTTTTATATTTAATTAAGGGGAGATCTCTTGGAGAGAGGTTGGATTCATGAGCCAAGAGAGGCTAGAGAGAGTAGGAGTAGGCAGTTTCCCTGTGGGTGTTCATTTGTAAGCTTGTGGGCATTTTATGATTGTAATCATTACTGCTATTGGAGACTCATGAGAGATGTGATTATAGATTGTAATTATTTTGTTTTATATATCTTCTTATTTGAATATATTGTAGATTTGAGGATCAAAGGCTGCCAATGATTTATGGATCCCTAAGCAACAGAGGATTTGTTGTATTTTTACCCATCAGTCATTGTTTTATTCAAGTATTTGTTGATTTATTAAACTGAGAGGATATCTGTTTAGTGAACATTCTATCTTATGTTTTCCTTTTTCATTCTTCCATCTATCAACATATAATCTTGTTTTCTGTTGAGCAACTTTAGTGCCTTCGATGAGTAGAATGTTTATAACTCCATTGCGCATTGGTGTAGCCTACTGATCTGCAGTTTGTTGCATTCTCCATTTTTTTCTCCATCTTGATTATCCACCTATTCAAAACAAAAATTGTATTTTACATTCCAATGGGTGTTAAGCTTACACTTTAGTAGTCAAAGTGTGACTTTCAGTGCTAACATTTTTGGCGTCGTTGTCGGGGACAGATTTGAGAAGATTGAAGAGCTCCCTGCAAAGAACGACATATATCCATATCTTGATGGTAGACAAGAGAGGGACACTAAAAATTGACTGTATTATCTACTCGACGACTCCACAATTAGAGACTCCACTGGTGAGGATCCTGTTGACAGAAAGATGAAGGGGAAGAAGTGTAAAACTAGTTATTAGTTCATTAGTTTTCTACACGAACTCCTATTCTTCTTTATCAACTCATTTTTTCTTTTCCCTTCACATATAAAGAGGATCATCTTATGCTTTGTCTATTCATATGATCATAAGACTTATTTTACATATCCATCCTTGCTAGAAGAAAATTTGCATCCTGCTTGTGTTGTTGAGGTTGGTCCTAAACCTTCACTTCAACCTATTGAGAAGAACGAGGTTTATATCTCCATCCCTCCTGAACATTCTCAACCTTGTAACCATGAGAGTGATGAAATCGATTCAAAACCTTCCTAGATCATATTACCTTCTGCTATTACTCATGAGCCTTGTCATCAACTTGTTAAACCTTGCTTTCAACCCACATAATTCCAGTCTAGAGTCAGACAAAGGGTGTTTAAACCCCTCAATTTTCCATCTCACCTTTATCCTTATCATCCAAACTTTGTTGAGTATCTTCCCCGATTTACCGGAGAGGATCATGTTTCAACTAAGAAACATTTGGGAGCTTTTGCAAAGTTTTTTTAGAATCTAGAAATTATACATGAAGATGTTGTTATGAGATTATTTTCTAAATATTTAACGGGAGAGGTTGTTTTATGGTTTAGTGATCTAGAACCTGGTTCAATTGGTTCATGGACTAATTTTTATTATGTTTTTTTTAAATATTGGGATGAGAAAAAGTCTCTTGATCAATACCTCGTTGATTTTTATACTTTGAGGAGAGGAGAGAGAGAAGTTCTTCTTGTCTTCAACATGAGGTTATACAACATTTATCATAGCATGCCTATTGAAACTCAGCCTACTGAGGTTGCTACCATGGTATAGTATATAATGGCACAACATCCCAATCTATTCCTATACCTCAGAGAAAGAAAGTCACCATCCTTGCAACAGATGTTTGTTGATGCAGAGGAAGTGGAGAGCAATCTTCGAGCATGTGCACAACTCTCTTGTCAGATATTGGACAATGTTTTGGATGAGGAAGTATATGGACAATGGGAATATTATCAAATCTTGCAATTGTTTCAACATGCTTGCACATTATTTTCATATCTTAAATATTTTTCTGATCTTGAAATTATTAAATCATATTTTTCCATTGTTAAAGATGCAAATGTACATGCTTATAACTCATACCAGCATTATGAATTTACATATGCATTTGAGCCTTTTCCTAATTATGAGAAAAGGGATGATTTCATTTATGACGAATATCATGAGGAAGATTTTGCAGAAGGTGGTGATATTTTTATTTTAGAGAAAGTTGTTTCCCCTCATCATCTTACTGTTGACTTAGAAAATCAGTTAACATTCTTGGCTCATGATAACCTCCTTGATTATATGCTTTTAAACTTTGGTCAAGAATTTAGGAAGGAGCTACATGAACATGTGATTTTGTTCTCTTTTTCATCAATAGATGGCCAGCAGGGAGGAAGTCAACAAACAAATAAAAAGGAACATATTTTTGTATCGACATGTACTAATTCTCCCAGTATTGACTTTGTATCTAACATTTTAGAGAAGATTTTTTAGAGGACAGTAAAGAGGAGGTTGAGAAATCATATGGTCAGTCTAAAGTGCTTTTTTCTTCTGATAAATTTGACCAACAATTTCAATAAGACACTACAAATAAGCTTATTTCCCAAGGAGATAATCAACAACTAGAAAAATCTTTTATCGTCCATGATTTCTTTGAAGCATGTGATAACTATGGGATGTTTCAAGGAGGTGAAGAGAATTATAATCTTGTCAGCAGAGCAGATGTTATGAAGGAGAAGCCTAGTATTCTAATGAAGCCAAAATTCTATCACGTGATTCATGATCCTATAGCCATATACATGGAGTCATATGTTTCATATTTTTTGAAAATTTCCAATTGAATTATTTCACCGATACTCATGGGTGAGTATGGTTTTATGAAGGAGTTTATGTCGTTACTGCTATACTTCTATTATTATTCATTGATCAGTGACATACATGATATTATTTCATTCATCAAGTTACTTGAATGGTTACTATGGAAATCTTCTTTTACTTGAGCAAGTTGTAATTTTGGTTAGGGTAGGGTAGCATAGGTAATAAGCTCACTTCCCGAGCCTTGCTTTCCTTCATTTTGTAGTTGGTTTTTCAATTTTCATGAACAAGTGGTGGTATCAGAGGTTGGTTTCACATATGACTCCATATCCCAACAACTAAGGCACTGGAGCTGCAACAGTTCTTAGAGCCTCAGAAGGAGGACTCTATTCCCTGTGAAGCCAAAAAAATGTTAGCACTGAACATCACACTTTGACTGCTAAAGTGTATGCTCAGCACCCATCAGAATGTAAAAGATAATTTTGGTTTTGAATAGGTGGATCAAGGAGATGGAGAAAGAAAGGGATAGGGAAACAAATTGCATATCAATAGACTACACCAATGGGCAATGGAGTTATAAACATTCTACTCATCGAAGGCACTAAAACTGCTCAACAGAAAACAACATTATACGTTGATAGATGGAAGAATGAAGAAGGAAAACATAAGATATAATGTTCACTAAATAGAGATCCTCTCAGTTTAATAAATCAACAAATACTTGAATAAATCAATGACTAATGGGAAAAAATACAACAAATCCTCTGCTGCTTAGGGATCCATAAATCATTTGTAGCCTTTGATCCTCAAATCTGTAATATATTCAAATAAGAAGATATATAAAACAAAATAATTACAATCTGTAATCACAACTCTCATGAGTCTTCAATAACAGTAATGATTACAATCATAAACTGCCCACAGGCTTACAAATGAACACCCACAAGGAAACCACCTGCTCCTACTCTCTCTAGCCTCTCTTGGCTCATGAATCCAACCTCTCTCCAAGAGATATCCCCTTTACAACTTCATGTGATAACACATTGCACTTGGTGTGTTGTTTATATGCTTGATGTACTCACTCCAATAATATAAAGACTCATATGATATGTACCTCTACCATAGACCCCTCGGGTTTTGCCCTTTGACGAACAAATCCTTTCAATTTCTCCATGTACCTCTCTATAAAAACATCCAATGACATGAGACCACCCCGACTATTTAAACATCTTCTACTAGGTGAATTAGAAGATGAACCTACAATTCCATGAAACTCGGTGGTAGTTCCTTCTCAAACATACAAACAATCTCAGATATCTCTTGATGCCACCATGGAATGCTAACCATATGAATCTCCTTTAATGTGATCCAACGCACAAATGTAGATAATTTAGATATGGAACACCTTAGGTCATGGGGGAAGTCATGGTTCACACACCCACACACGAGCAGAGGATAATGAGACTATAGAGTAAACACATACAAATTAATTATGTTTTATCACATGGCATAAAAATAAAAATTACAAATAATAAAATCATATTTTTGACATACGTCGTACCTTTATAAGGTTCAAATCGTCATGTGATTTCAACCCTAAAAATTGGTCTCGACGCATAGTGAAGCAACATCGTAGGGAAGACCCATATAAAAAAGGCACCTTCACTCCCAATATAACTATTTCCTTTTCCAAAGAAAGATCTTATTTCTTCAAAATCCATGGGACATCACCTTCTTTGAAAGACCAAGAGGGACCATCCTCTCCTCTACTTTCTTGTCTTTCTCAATGTTTCTTTTTAGTTTTTGAAGAAATAATATCTCTCCTCATAGCTAATGTGTCACTTTCTTTCGATGATATGTGCCTACATAAATAAGATGAAACATTTTTAAATATATGCATGGGATCTAGTAAGTGGGAAATCTTAAGATGCTCCCAATATGGGAGCTCATACAAGATAGATTTCCTTTTCATCTCGATGGGAAATTTCTCAACATAAGTGTCAAAGAATTATAGATCATCGAACATAGGCTCCCCATTTGAATCAAACATTTATGTAATCTCCTTCTCCTTCTATCTCTCATATGTTATAAGCCATTCTGTTGGTGTCATTATTGTAGGCCTTTGGGTTCTCTCTTGTTTACCATTGAAAGAAGATGTTGCTCTTCTATAAGGGTGATCTTTTGGGAGGAATACCCTCGAGCAGTTGTACACTATGTTTTGTAGGTGGTTGGATCACCTAGCCTTCAGAGAAGGTCCACAATATTTACATCCATGAGAGCCTTTAGTGACAAGACCTGCGAAATTATTGTATACATAGCACATTAGTGTTTAAGAATAAAATGTCAATCACATTGAATTAAATATGCAAATAAATATCGTTACGTATATAAACAAATCAATAAACATGTTAATTACGAGAGAAAACTCCTAATCTTGGATAATCATGTGTGGTGTAAGAACATATGCCATGCAATGTAAAACTCTTGTCTATTGCGATGGGTCTTGATACATCGTATACATGTATCCCTTCCCATAATTCCTTTAATTCATCTACCAATGGTTGTAGGTAGACATCCATATTCTTCACTTGTCTTCTACCAGGGATTATAAGAGCGAACATAATATGTTCATTCTTCACAAAAAACCATGGGGGGATATTGTTATTGATCACTACTACAGGACAAACATAATAGTTGGTGTTTTGGGGGGAATATGGGTTCATGCCATCCATTGCTATGCTGAGTCATAGAATTCATACTTCATCCTTGAATTGTTCTAGTCATGTATCCTCTATATGCTTCATGGCCATTGAATTTGTTGGGATTCACCTAACTCCCGACTCACTTCTATGTGAGGCATGTCATACCTTCAACATAGCTTATTCTTTGCAATGAAAGATCCTTTTAATAATTGGGATTATAGGCATGTGCATAAATATCTTATGAGAAGGACCATACGATTTACCATTTTTATTTGATTTATGGTACCTGTCATGCCCACATTTTAGACAAATCCCTTTGTCTACATATTCACCTCTATATAGAATATAATCATTCAGACATCCATGATATGATATATAATCAACACCCAACATTTTCAACAAGTGTTTTTCCTCTTAGTAGCTACTGATAAAAACATTATCACTAGGAAGAACCTTATCTTTCAATAACCTACAGTTAGTGGGCAATAGAAATGTAAAAGTTCATTTAACATTTATAAAAACAACCATTTCTAATGTTGATTGTGTGACAACATTTCTCAAAATTAATATAAGACACTTGTTGGTCAATTACCTCAATATTTCCAAGAAACATGCGTTTGACATGCCAAATTTTTCTTTCACATTGTACAATAACATTGTTTTCCCAACCTAGGTAGACTTTGACCAGGCACTAGGTACAAAGAGAGGGGTGGTGGAAGCAGATTTTAGGCTTTCAAAAATGGTATCACTGATATGAGCATCATCCCCTAGCTCATTGTTATGGAATGCATCTAAAAAAATTGTCTCCATGGCAGTTGTATCCCATAAGTAATCATCCATACCAACTTCTTTTTTATTGTCTCCATTGCCAACTTCTGAAGAACTACTATTGTTGTATTCATTCATAATTTGTGAATCTGGACGTAGTGGGAATTGAATAGGTGGTTGATTCAACCATTCTTGGTACGCTTCCTCTTTGAGTTGTACTCTTATTACAGCCTTCTCTCAAGTTGACATTGTTTTGGGGTGCAATGGAAGATGGTAGGTAGTCACTCACCATCAAAATCCTAATAATTTCAAAAATATTTAACATTAGTACATCGATGATATTAGTAAGCACAATGAAATAATTTGTTTGTTCAAAATACATTATACCAAACAATTATTACCATTATACACCTAGGATTGCAGCTGGAAGATGGAATGTTGCAATTGGTAGGGTAAAGTGTCTATCCATTTTCATCTACCAACTACTTGAGGTATGTTTCTCCTGATAAGACCTTCCAACATTTTTGAACTAGTACTGGAATATTTTCTACATCTGAACTCGATTCTGAATTAGGATCCTAGATAAAAAAAAATCAATTAGATAATCGAAAAATAAATAAATAAGTTAAACTTACTAGAGATGGAAAGGGAGAACTCCGCGATGGACTTTGAACAATATGGAATGGGTTGGAATTTGAATAATTGACCATTTGATCATATAATAAGGTTTTCTCCTTGTATTTTAGCAAAATTAGCAATAAATGTTTTTGTACATATCTAAAATAAATTTTGAGGACCATACCACAATCTGAGTTTGAATATAGTTTTGAAACCATTTTTTAAGAATAAGGCGACATAAAACATAAAATGTATATTGAAGTATTGTAAGTCATGTGAATTCATCCTAAAAGATAATTTGAGATGAATATACTATTTTGTGTGCAAATAAAATTTCAAATAAATTTAAAATCATACCAGTGCACTTATAAACCCCAAATGCACCTGTGCACATATTAATAATAAGCACCTGTGCATTGAAAAATTAACAGCACCGTGTTTCAAGGTTATGTTAATAAAAAACAATTATATGTTATCAGTGTGCCATATAATATGGACGCACCAGTGCATAATGTAATATGAATGCACTAGTGTGTCTTACATAAACGCACAGGCATGCTGAAGAAAAAAAAACCATGGTTTTTTTAAACAATTAAAAAAAGAGAGGGAATTGAATTTCATAAAGTCCTTTAAATACTAAAAATATATTCACTATTTTATTATTTTGATAAAATTTGCAAGGGAGAGACTTGCAAGAGAGACATATGGAGGAACAAAGTGGAGGAGAAGAATACTTTGGAACCATAGTATTATTCAGAATATGAGAATTTGAAGGGTATTACGATTCACTCTAAACCCTTTTCATAAAGTTTTTTTAATATTAAGAAGGTATTCAATATTTTCATTATTTTGCCAAAATTTATACGAGACAGATTTGGAAGAGAGACATACCGATGAGCATTGTGGAATAGAAGAATACTTTGGAACTATAGAAATATTCAGAAAATCAGAATTTGAAGGGTATGGTGATTAACCCAAAACCCTACATAGTAAAAATTTTAAATTTTACTATTGATTTTGATAATAATTTTTTTTACAAATTGTATTCCTATTTGGATTTTAATTAAAAATCATAAAAAAAATAAGAAAAATTCTTACTTACCTTAAACCCTTGTTTTTTTTTTGCTTACATGAATGCAAAATTTCACCCTAAGGTTTAACTCCCTGTATCACTTCAAAATTAGGTTTTTTCATTTTAGGCATTTTAGATCTAATGGTTTTGTTTTTCTATATATAAGTGTTTGGTATGTGATGCAAAGGGACCACTTATCGCATCGGATCCCAAACACACTTGGCCCTTTGAATTTTTTATTTTATTTTTTTAAATGATTTCCGATTTGACATTTTTTTTTTAAATTGTTTTCCAATTTTCCGGTGCGCCATTTTCACAGAAACACACCGGTGCATTTATGTCTAAGAAGCACCAATAAAGACAGAATTAAAAAAATAAAAAATTAATATGGTGCAAAAATAATATCACCAATGTTTTCTCATCTAAACAACAAAGAAAATGTTGTCACATATTTTTTTAAATTTTTCTTCTCATCGGTATGTAATTTTTCTTCTCATCGGTATGTAATTTTTCTATTGTTTTTTTATGAATGTTTAAATTGTTTGCTATGTTTTTGTTTTCTACTGTATCTGTTGTGATGTCTTCTATATATATTGCACTATTGTAATTCACAACTTAAAAAAAAAAAAAAATTAAACTATCGGGTGCATTTTGTTGTATTTAACGCACTAGTGTGTTGTATGTAATAAACACACCAATGCTTTGTATTAAAAAACGCATCGGTTACAACGATTTTTTTTCACTGGAAATTATGTGATTTATTTATAAAATATATTTAATAATTTCTATATTGAATGGTACAGGTTGTATATTGATAAAAATATGAGTGAGAAGAGTTCAAATAAGAAAAGTTATGGTCGACACAATGATGACACATCCATAAAAAACAAAAAAGGCAGGTTCTCTGTAAATTCTATACAAAATTAATATGGTTGAACTATATGTAAGTTTAAGTAATATGTATTGGTTAGTGCATGTCATGCAGAGACACAAAATGAGGAAGCTCGATAAGATTATTTCTGATCTAAGTGTAGAAGAGCATAAAAGCTTGATGGAAAAATTATAGAGGAATGAATCAGGTGAATGAAAAAATACTATTCAATATGATTTTTTTTTTTAAATTTTAATTAATAATATACTTAGGAATATTGGATAACATGTTTCAAACAATATATTAATTCACATATGTTTAATGTTCTATAGGAACCAACAACGAGGGAACATAATGTTATCCTAACAAAAAAAAATTAATTAATATAGAAGATGTAATGATGATGAATTGGTCCTTAGCTCATTTAGAGTGATGTTGGAGATTAATCAAAGGCGGATAGTTTTTTACGAAATTATGAGGGATATAGTGGAACGAACGTATAGACGTACTTTCCACTTACAATAGAGAAATCAATCCAATGATTCCAAGAACCATGGTATATCTAAA
>JASDQU010507673.1:5397-19360 GCA_032191745.1 Picea mariana | reverse complement strand
CTGGCATTATATTTTGCAAATTTCGTTCAGCCATGATATTGTAGAATTTGTTCTGTCGTGATCATGTGTCCCTTAGGTTATGATGTCAGGTGTTTTTGCTTGATATGAGTTAGGTGATGTTGTAAATTTCTTAGTGTGCTTCGCTATTCATAGACGTAACGAAGGGGTCGTTACAATTTGCAAGAGGATGCTCCCAGGAAAGAAATAGATATAAGTCCTCAAGTGGGAGATCTAAGTCTAAGGGTAGAGGTAAATATCCCAGAAATTTTCTTAAGGTATGTTGGAGATGTGGAAAAGAAAGGCACTACAAGAAGTAGTGTAGATCCAAAATTGAGAAAAAGAAGGGATATGAAGAAGCTCCTTCTTCTGAAGAAAAGACCTCTAAGGAAGAAGGAGGGCATGTGTACTTGGCTTCTTCAAGAATACATGTAGATCATGAGGCATGGTTGGTTGACTCAGGTGCGTCCTTTCATATGACCCCCCATAGGGAGTGGTTCTATGAATATGAAAGGTATGATGGAGATAATATTTTCACAGGTGATGATTCGACAGCAAAAATCATAGGATGAGGAAAAGTCAATTTGAGGCTCATAGGTGGAAGGATTAGAGCACAAACTGGTGCTCTTCACATCCAAGGTTTGTCCAAAAATTTGATTTTTGTAAGCAAAATGGATGATGCAGAGGTAAAAACAATATTTGAAAAGGAAACCTGCAAGATGGTTCAAGGAGCAATGGTGTTGCTGAAGGGAGTTCAGTTTGGAACTTTGTATAAGCTGCAAGGAAGAAATATTAGTGATGGGTGTAATAGTTCCATTGTTGTTGATATTGGAGTTGAATAAGAAAGAACTCCTACAGTCTCTAGAGAAAAGGTTATGATGTGGCATCAAATACTGGGGCATATCAAAGAGATAGGTCTTCGTCTACTACAAGGTAAAGGTATGGTTGAAGGTATGTCTAAATGTTCTCTAGATTTTGATTTCTATGAACGTTGTGTATATGGGAAGAAAAATCGGGTAAGATTACCCTTTGGTGCATCAAGGGAAGAAGAAATTTTATAGCTAGTTCACAGTGATGTGTTTGGACCTGCATTGGTTCCATCAACGGGAAAATCTGTGTACTATGTCTCATTTATAGATGACTTATCAAGGAATACTTGGATATATTTCCTCAGGAAGAAATCTGAAGTATTTTATAGGTTTAACGAGTTTAAGGCTCTTGTTGAGATTCAAACAGAGAAAAAAGTTAAGGTGCTAAGTACAGATAATGGTGGAAAGTTCTGCAATGAATTTGAAGAATGATGTAAGAAGTGTGCTATAGCATGGTAGAATAATACTCCATATACACCTCAGTAGAATGGATTTGCAAAAAGGATGAATAGGACGTTGATGGAAAAGGAAAGGTGCATGCTCAGTGGTGCAGGGTTAGGGAAATAATTCTAGGAAGAGGCAGTGGTACTACATGTTACCTGGTCAACAAATCACCCTCATCAGTGTTGGATGACAAGACTCCACAAGAGGTATGGACTGGTAAGAAACCTTCTCTCACACATCTCAAGTTATTTGGCTGTGAGGCCTATGTTCATGTTCCAAAGGAAAACAAGATTAAGCTATATAAGAAGGCTAAAAAGTGTATCTTTATTGGGTATAAAGATGATCTCAAAGGTTATAAGCTTTGGAACCCAGAAACTAAGAAGGTTGTGTATAGTCGAGATGTAGTATTTAGAAAAATGAAGGATTTTTTTAAGTAGGAAGTCCTACTAAGTAAGGAAAAACTAGAGAAAATAGAGTTTGATTTAAAGGATGATGAATCATACTCTACAGAAGAACAGGAATAAGAAGAAGAAGATCCTCATACTCCAGTATTGAGGATATCGGTTCGAGAAAAAAGGCTATCAAAAAGGTATACTCCATATGATTTTCGTTGAAATTTTTCTTTTTTATTACTGATGATGATCCTAGAAATGTCAGGGAGGTAGTGGATTCAATGGATGGAAAGCTTTGGGAAAATTCCATGGATGAAGAAATCGCAGCCTTGGATAATAATGAGGCTTGGGATCTAGTGGATTTTCTTACTGGAATAAATCCCATTGGCAGCAAATGGGTATATAAAAAGAATCTGAATGTAGAAGGCAAAGTGGAGAAATACAAATCTCAATTAGTATCAAAGGGTTATTCCTAGGTTGAGGGAATTGATTTTGGTGAGATTTTTTCTCTTGTTTCCAAGTTAACTTTTATAATATTTTTGTTATCTATTGCTGCTGCATTTGATTTTGAAGTAGAATAGATGGATGTGAAAACAACATTCCTACATGGGGATTTGGAAGAAGAAATCTATATGAAACAACCAGAAGGTTTTGTTGTGAAGGGAAAGAAGGAGTTGGTATGCAAGCTGAAAATTTCCCTGTATGGTTTAAAACAATCACCAAGGATGTGGTATCAAAAATTTGATACTTATATGTTGGGACTTGGCTTCACAAGAAGCAAAGAGGATCACTATGTGTATTTTAAATTAATTGGTGATCATTTGGTTTATTTGGTCTTGTATGTGGATGCCATGTTGCTAATAGGAAACAACAAGGAGATTATTCAGGATGTGAAAACTCAGTTGTCCTCTAAATTTGACATGAAGGATCTCAGTGCTTCAAATTTCATTTTTGGCATGGAAATTAAAAGAGATCGGAAAAAGAGAAAAATCTGGTTAAATCAAAGAAAATATGTCAAGACAATATTGCAGAGGTTTAATATGAAGGAATGTAAATCGGTCAAGGTTCCTATTCCTGTTGGTGTAAAGGTATATGTGGATCAGTGTCCCAAGACACAGGAAGAGGAGGAGAACATGTCTCGTGTTCCACATGCGAGTGAAGTTGGCAGTTTGATGTATGCAATGGCCTGTACTAGACCATACATTGCACATGCAGTGGAAGTTTTGAGCAAGTATACGTCAAAACCAGAGAAGGAGCATTGGACAATAGTAAAAAGGGTTTTCAAGTATTTTCATGGCACTGCTAGCTATGGCTTGTGCTACCAAGGAAGACCGAGATTAAACAGAGTGTTGGATATACATGGCTTTATGGATGCAGAATGGGCTAGAGATATGGATCATAAGAGATCTACAAGCAAGTATGTGTTTAACCTGTTTGGAGGAGAAATCAGTTGGATGAGAAAAGTACAAGTTGTAGTGGAACTTTCAACTACAAAAGCTAAATACATGGCAGCCACTCATGAAAGTAAGAAATCAATATGGTTACAAATATTGTGTTCAGGTATTGGGTTGGTACAACAAGCTGTAAGGATAGACTGTGACAGTTAGAGTGCAATTTTTTTGGTAAAGAACGCAACTTATCATTCAAAGACAAAACATATTGATATTCAATATCACTTTGTGAGAGACATGGTTGAAGAAAAGAAAGTGTTGTTGATGAAAGTGGACACTTTGAAGAATGTTGCAGATTCATTAACAAAATTTGTGAGCTCTGAGAAGTTCTCTTGGTGTAGAGGATCCATGGGCATTGCTTTCTTGAATTGTTGACTATGTAACCCTGTAACCCCTTGTATGAAGATAAAACAACAAATGGGAGAATGTTGGGTATGTGTTATATTCTTTGCATGACTGTAATTAGTGTCTATGTTGTGTCAGGCGCACATGGGGGTTTGAGGGGGGGTGCAGGGGCAACACCCCTGAGAAATTTTTTTCCTCGGGAAACGTGTCATTTTATCCTCGTTTTTCATGTCACCTCGATTTTCATGTCATTGTTGGGCTATTTTTCAACAAATGGTTTTTTGCCCATAGTTTTCTATTTCTGGTTAAGGAATTAGGGTTGTTGACTAATCTAGGTCATTGTGTTAGGGTTTTGGATGATGTTGGCTCCTATATGTATATTGTATTGTAAACAATGTATCACTATGAATGAATATATAATATGTTGGTTTACTCGGTTTGCGTTTCCAAGGGAAAACTCTCTATGTAATGTGAGTATTTTCCATTATATCTTTTTTGTTCTTTTACTGAAAATTTGTTTGCAAAAAATATTGTACAAGCTTAAAATCTACATTAATCTCATTGACACGTTTAATATTAAAATGCATCGGTGTGTTTCATAAGAAATGTGCACCAATGCTTTTATGTAATCAATTAGCACTAGTTTCAATATTTATTAAATACCACAACATTATTTTTAAAAATCGGCCTTTGGTGCATTAAGTGTATACGAAGCACTGATGCTTTTGTGTTATTAATAAGCACCGGTGTGTTTGTGTTATTAATATGCACCGGTGTTGTTATGTTATTGATAAGCAATGACGCTTGTTTGTTACTAAAAATAACCAATTCTTTCTATTTTTAATGCACTGGGGGATTTTTCTAGGTAACACACCGATGCATATTATTTTATATAGCATCGATGCCTTCTTATTAATAATGCATCAGTGCGGTCTTAGAAGAAATCCCTGATGCTTAAATAGTTTACTGCCCTAGTGCTTGAAGATTTTATTGTCCTGGTGCTTGACTTCTAGTGTACAACACCAGTGTGGTAGGTATATGTATGCATCCATGCTTGTTACTCATAAAAACACGTCGATTTGTAAACATCCACTAACACCTCTGGCTGCCCAGATTTTTTTAGTTATAATCAAGTTTTGTTATAGTATCCAAAAAAACATCCACTATCAAAAACATATGTTGTAGAGGAGGTTTTTTGACAATTTTTGTCAATTTTGTAACACTAAAAACCTCTTCTATAACCTATGCTAAAAGGTATTTTCCTTGTAGTGCAAGTGCCTTAGTGAGGTTTTCACTTAGGTATTTTATTTTCTTTTTTCTTTTTTTTTTGTTTTTCCTTTGAGATTGCCTTGTCATCAAGATGAGTTGAGAGTATTTCTTCTCTCAACCACATCCAACTATTGTGTTTTGACTATGGCTGTGAATTCCTCCTTGGATAGAGACTTGTTGTAGATCTTGATCCTATAACCATTGATTATGATGGGGATTATCTCCTCATCTATTGTCCTAATTTTTACTAATCCATTATCATAGCATATTTCAATCTTGTAAGGGGTCAACCATATGGTTCTTAACTTCACCTTGAAATCCTTGAATCTTGAGTCATAGAGGAGTCTCCAATCACCATCCTTGAAAATTCTAGAAATGATTATCTGTCATGCCATATTTTCCTTTGTAGTTGCACCACCTTTGTGTGGAACAAGGATTGTTGTGTGTATTCATTCAAGGAATTTAGCTGCTACAATATTTATTTGAGATGATGAGAGGTCTAGGGTTAGGGTGGAAGTTGTCTGTATAGAAATTTCAAATTCAATCAGTTGTAATGGAAGATTCTAGGTATTCAGGGGCAAGAATGATGCTTTGAACCACCACACATTATCTCATGAGAGAATCCTTCACCTATGAGTGGGGATATGGGTGCCATTAGGGAGTTTTCTTGGCAACTAGGTATGGTTCTATGGGCCTTAACCATTATTAGGCGACAAAAATAAGGTTTTAGGCCATATGGTAGCTTCTAGGGCTTACAAGGCATGAATGAGGCCTCAACTACCACACAAGACCTATCTACAAGATCTTTGATCTCTGATAGGGGATATTGGTACCATTAGAGAGTTTTGAGAAATAAGGATGGATCACAAGGCCATGCACATGGTCATGGGAGGAAAGCCATGCTTTAGGCCTTAAATCCAAGTTAAATAAAGAAAAATTGAACCACCACATAGGACCTTTATATAAAATTTGTGCCCCCCAAGTGGCTATATGGGTGCCTAAGGACTTGATAAGAATTTCATGTCCCAATTTCATTAGTTGTCGAGGAAGGATGGTCAGGTCTTGTGGCCTAAGATGTAATTTGAGGTAGAATAACATATCACATGGGATAAAACCAATGCATTTGAAGTTATTGTGGGCCATACATAGGCATCAAGATCTTAGCATAGGTGTTGGATAAGGAATCTTTGGTAACTAGGAGTAATATGGGCTCCATTTCATTCATTGTAAACACGAACCTAGAGGTATGCCATGGCCCAAGACATCATTCAAGACCAATGTACATGCACTCACAAATAAGTCGATGTTCTTAGGGGTCATGGACCATGTGTGGGGCTTTGGACCACCACATGGACCTTATAAAAGAAATACTTGGCCTAAGAGATGGATATGGATAAAGGCATGATTTTGTCCATTAAAGGTAATGGGTTTAATTACCAAATAATATGTGAGTTGACGCCAAATAAACATACATTTATAAAACCAAATCAATACTCTTAGACATTATATGCCATACATAAACCCTAAACCATTTCATAAAATTGATTAAAAAAATCTTTAAACTAAACTAAATGTAAATTATAACATGTAAGTTTATAATATTAATTAAAATATGTTAAAACATACATTTTCTTAATATTAAATAAAATATACATAATATAGAAATCTAATTATAAATGTAATTAAAACAATTTTTATATTTTTAATTTGAATGGTATAAAATATATAAATTTAAAAATATTAATATAATAATGTTGATTTAAATATCATAATATATGAACATTTTGATAAACGTTTTTTATATTTTTATTTGAATAGTATATAATATATAAATTTAAAAATATTAATGAAATAATGTTGATGTAAATATCATAATATATGAACATTTTGATAAAATTAATTTAAAGTACATAATATAAGAATTCGAAAATATAAATGTGATAATGTTGATTTGAATTATATAATATAGAAAATTGTTAAGGTAAAACATTACTCGACCACGTGTTAGGACACTTGTTCATTAGAACTTGTATCCTAACACAATCACATATTATTTGAAAATATAAATGTAACATAATCACATATTATTTGAAAATATAAATGTGTTAATGTTGATTTGAATTATATAATATACAAATTCATTAGCTAAAACATTACTCAACCACGTGCTAGGATGCTAGGATACATGTTCATTAGAATTTTTTTTTTTCCATAGAAAATTTCACTTTATATTTATATTGAAATATAAACTGATCTTTTACGAAATAACCATCATCAAAAAGTTTAGAAACATCCAAAATGAGCACCAAAATGTGCCAAGAAAACATCTCACCACTAGTAACCAGACAACAAAAATAACCCCCAACCCGAGCTAAGGTCCTGATACATGACTATAAATAGCCTCCAGAAAGGATATGAACCAGAAAAGCACCTATCAATGCACACCAAAAACACAGAAGTCTCATAATGTTCCGCCCACTAGACTCCCCAAAAAAGTATTGAGCAAACATCAATAATTTTAAAAAAGATCTAAAAACATATGAGGACCCTCATGGTCCTCTTCACATTGATAATAGACGATTTTCTTGGGATCCTTAAGAAGCGCCTATTTTGATATGTTATCCTCTTCTGTGTTTTCTTCTCTATACACATGCATGAAAGTGATATTTTGGAAAAGCTTGGTAAGTTCAATAAGTCTATCCTTCCAGCACTCCAGTGAGACCACCTGAAGGCGTCCCTTTCCCCGCAGCCAATCAATGACAATCTTTGAGTCCCCCTGTACAAGAAGCTCCTGAATAGATAGCCGAGAAGCCAGAGTAAGAAGAGCCCATGCTCCCATCAACTCCACTCTAGTATTAGTGCCAGGTCCACAATTGATAGCCCATTTATAAGTTTGATGCTCCCTGATCCTTATAACCTCTCCAGCCCCACTGTTTTGACCCGAAGAAAGAGCAGCCCCATCAAACCATCCAACCGATCCACCCACCGCAGGTCATGAAGGCACCCTCCTTAGAGTTGGTGCTTTTAACTTTGATTTGTAATCACCCATGACTAATAAGGACATGAATGCCACCTTTTGAACGAAAGGAGATCCATCTTCGAAAATTGCAAGGTTTCTTTCCAGCCATAAATACCAACAAATGAAAGCTGACAAAGTTGGGTACAAAAAATTATGCAATTGCCAGTTTTTAAAGCACTGTGTGATAGAATTACCGGTCCATGCCCCCGAAATTTTTATGGATGATATGACTCTTTCCCAAACTACAAACGTGAATGAGAACTCAACAAATAGATGATATGATGTTTCCTTGTTCCTCTTACATAAAAAACAATAGCTCGGGCCAATAAAACCTCTATGTTGCAAGTTATCCCCTGTAAGAATTTTGTTCTCATCCACTAGCCAAGTAAAGAGATTTAGTTTTAATGGGCAGTCCCAGGACCATAGTGAATTCCTCCATCCTCCAATCACATGATTCTATTTCTTTTTTTTCAGTAGCCTCATATACATTTTTTACTAATATCATTCCAGAGGAGTCGCCACCCATCCATATAAGTTCGTTTGGCCTCATTAACAATTGTACACCAGTGTTTATGAGAGCACAAAGAAAATTCTTCCATTTCGATGCTAAGTTCCCCTCTAAATCCAAATTAGCACTTGTGAGCCAGTTGGAGAAAATCATTCCTGAGCGAGGTGCACAGTTGGCTTGAAATAAGTAATACACTCCTTTTAGATTTAGAGCTGTGATCAGATCTCCAGACAGTATGGTCGCATCCCCCATAATTAGAATATGGTCTTTGCCAATCAAAATGGATTCTCCTGCTCCCAGACTTCATGCTAACCAGTGAAGGAGAATGTGTAAAGACTTGAGAATATACTTCCATGAATGTGATCCTTTTTCCCCTATCTCGGATACCGTTCGGAGCCAGCGCGCCACAGAAACAAAAGGAAAATATTTATATTTTAAGACTTGATGCCATAATCCATCCAACATCAATGCCCTCCAAAGGGTATTTTGTTGGACAAATTGTCATTCATGTGTTGTCATTGATGTCAATAGTCATAGTAAGCAGAACAGCAAGGTCAATCTCAGGAAGAAAAAGAATCGACAGAAGAACATCACCTTAAAGATGAAGAAATTTGTGACTATTGTTGATCACGTTAGGATAAAAAATGCTCTTATGATAAAATCTCAGGAGGTACACAGAGATCAAAACTAGGAAGTAAAAACGTAAGCTCAGCAGCCATCCGATCAGATTTAGAAGCCTCAGCAGCCATCCGATCAAGAGGTTGATCATGTTGATCGTCTAATATAACGTGCATTGGTCATATGAGTAACCATGGGCTTGAGGACCATTGAAAGATTGTCAATCGTTGATCTTCTTCAAGAATACCCTTCAACCGTTGGATCAGTTTCAAGTGGAAGGACAAGATAAGCGAGGTAAAAGGCCTAAGAGTTTGACTATCCAAATACCCATCGACTGTCAGATCATGCGATGTATATCATAGTCGTAAGATCGTCTGAAGAAGATCTCAAGCGTCACATTGTCCAAATCAAATCTAGGCCATATAATCCAGAGGACACATGGCAGGAGATCAGCATTTCACTGACTCATGAAATAGAAAAGTCAAATGTGAGAGTTGTTGGAAATCACAATATGTGAGGTCATGAAATTATCATGGTCATTGGAGCCAGAGGATATGTGGTGAGAGATTGGAATTTTGTTGACTCACAAATCAGGAAATTCAAAGGCTGAGTTAATGGAACTCGCGATGTGCGAGGTCACGACATGATCACAGCTGTTGGATCACAGAGGGTTGTGGACCGTTGATCTAGAATATCGGATATTGAGAGTTGGAAGAGTCAGGGTTGGCTCACGTTCAAACACCCGACACGTGAGGTCGTGACATAATTTGGGCCATCGGATTACAGATGATCATGGACCATTGATCGTTCTAAAATCATCGGGACCTTCCGTTGTCAAGGAGGCCATGTGGCCAAGGGTCATTGTTTCACTGACTCGACGAATGAAGAAGTCAAAGAGCCATTCGTGAGTATTCGTGAAATGTGAACTCGCGATTTGATCACACCCATCGATCAAAGGGAGAATGAGGACCGCTGATTCGAGAAGGACATGTGGCATACCATGTCAGCAAACTATGTCATCAAGGACACATGGCGCAATCAGAAAATGACAAGTTTCAAGTTGATTAGGCCAAAATCCTTTCAGTCGTCCATCTCATAAGAATATCGAATCATAACCATTGAAATCGATAAACGCTCAAGGGCTCGTCTCACCTAACATAAGGTCACCGTCGTTGGTCATATGCTATAAGGATTTTAGAGGGATATTATAATATGTTACTATAGTCGCTAGAGCCCATGGTTCTATAATGCTTGGTCATATGAAATGGATTGAAGGAAGTGCCTCTATAGAATTTTGTCTATACGACTATAACAAAGATTAGGGATCGAGTATAAAGGATTAAATTGATCCATGACTGTGATCAATTTATGAAAAATCCTCACGGTAAAATAAATAAATAGTAATTACGATTGATTAATCGAAGTGACGCGATGGTCGAAATGAAGGGACACACTTGTTTCACACTCACGTTGTTTTAAATAATATATAAACATGAAAGAGTGGAAGAAGAAAGGGAGTCTGCAGTCCAAATTAGAAAATAAAAAGTTGAAGTAGATTCTAGAAAAAAGTCTTAATATACTTATGTATTAAGGGTGGGTGGGTGGTCCAAGGGTAGGTTGGTTCCTGCAGAGGGAGTTGGTTCTTCCTTGTCAGTTGTAGACTAAACAGGGGGTCGCAGCCTCCTACCAGTTGGTGTTGGTGAACCAAGGTGTGGGTGCATCCTAATCAGTTGGTGCTAATCAAAGAGAAATTACATCTTCCTTCTATGTAACATGTAAAACAAATTCTTTAGTTAATAGAAAAGAGTTTGTGGTTTTCCCAATTGGATTCCACGATAAAATACTGTGTTAAGATTATTCTTTCATTAATAAATAAAAATCTAATAAAATTGTTGGGTCACTGATTCACCCCCACCTCTCAGTGACAGGATATGATCCTTCAATTTGTATCAGAGTGGGTTCCTTCAGCACAGTCTAACAAACTTGAAGGTAGATCTTGAAGATGGATCAACAAGAAGGAATGTCTAACAACAAAGCACCGTTGTTCAATGGAAGAGGCTATGCTCTGTGGAAAATAAGAATGAAAAACTTCTTGTTGGCTCTTGGTTTTGATATTTGGCAATCTATTGTAGATGGTTACATTGCACCAACTACTCCACCCAAAGACTCTGGAGGAAAGAAAATCTGTAATGACAACTCAAGAGCAGTTAATGGAATTCTAGCAGGATTGACTAATTCTATATGTGTGAAAGTTATGCATTGCAAATCAACAAAAGAAATCTGGGACAAATTGGAGGCTGTATATGAAGAAGATGACAAAGTCAAGGAAGCCAAACTACAGGAAATCCCACTTGTGAAGGCAGGTATGTTGTAAATTTCCTATTTCATCTTAGGCTCTTGTTGCATTTTGGAGGTCCTGAAATTGACTTCCCATACTTTTTATGGATGAGCCTGAACAAGATGGTGAGAGGTGTCAAATCCTTATCTAAAACTGAGAAGACTAGTATTTATCATCAGGGTCTTATCAAAATGCTAGTTATACATGAAATCAGGAAGCAATGGTTTAGTTGGAAAAACCTCATCACTCAACACCTTTCCACAGAAAATGAACCTATAGAGGAAGCCCAGCCTGCTCCATATGAAGATAAGGAAGCTAAGGAGAAAAAGGGTAAGAAATACAAGGTAGCTCCATCATCCTCCATACCAGTGAGCCAAAAAGATAAAGCTAGTAAACAAGTAGGGCCCTCTTCCTCAGTTAATAAGACTCTTAAAAGTCAAGAATCGAAAGGTAAATCTGAATTAGTGGAGGAGATCTCAGAAGTATCACTTGAGGAGAAGGGTCATAAGTCAAAACCCTTGAGGAAATAGAAGAGTAGCTCAGAGCATAAAGATGAACATTCCATAGAACAACCTCTTGTAACCATTCCACGGACAGAAAAGAGGAAAAGAAAACTTGTTAGCACTTATGATCCATCACGCCCTTATAAAAGAACCATGAGGAGCATGGCAAAGAAAGGAAAAGAAGTTGCCAGTCCTCTTACACATGAAGACCCAATAGATCTTACCTCCCCTTCCCTAGACCTATGAATCTAGGATGACATCCCTAACTTAACTAAGGATCAAGTTATTATTACTTTGTGCGGGATGAGGGAGGAAGTGGAGGAAAGAGAACACATCCAGCCAGAAACAATGGGGTCAATGAGGAAATTAACAAAAGGACAGATGAAGAAGAAGATTGAGGAGCTACGAAAACAAAATCAGGAACTAAAACAAGAGGTGAATGAATACTACTGGATAGATATATCAAGAAGGGAAACGAGAAACTAAAGGAAACCAACCAGCAACTCTAAGATGACCATGAAGAGACTTATAATAAGCTCAAGAAGGTACTAATACTCTTACAATACACTAGGGTCATAAAAAGGGAGCTAAAATAAGAACCCTCAACTATCAACATCATTGATCCATAGGAGTAAAGAGAATGGAGTCTCAAGTTTCAAAAATTTTGAGTATGTTTTAGTTGCATGAGGACATGCAATGATTTTGGCATGGGGGAATGTTGAGCCTCTAAATTGACATCCCCATTACCATAATATACTCCTCATTTATACCTTTTTGGCCTACCTAAGCTTGGATAAATGAAAAAGAACACTACCTCCACTCACTTATAAGGTCATAAGGTAAAGTATATTTGAATTCATGCATTTTGTGGTTTATTAAGCTAGGATATTAAATATTTCATGAACTGATGTTTCTAAATTGCCATGTGTAGCCTTTGACCTTTGGACAAGTCTGGCACTTCTATGTCAGCTAAGCCATTCGATACTTATGCGTCAGATCACCCACTATCCGAATTCGGTACCAAGAGAACCTTCCATTCAAATCCGATACCCGTAGGTCATTCACTGTCGCGATTTGGTACCAATGTCCGCATAATGTTCTAGTTTGGTACCAACCAATTGTGTGTTGTTCGGATCTGGTACTATCTACCATATCTCACCTGTCATGATCTGGTACCAATACATGAAACAAAGTATGCCAAGTTTATCTCCAGATCGTGCCTAAGATAATTGTTGAAAGTTTATTAAATCATCAAAGTTCTAGCAAGACTATGTTAAGATATTTTGATTATTGCTTCATCCTCATACACTTCATGTCATGAGGATGAAGCTTAAAATATGTAACCAAATGTATAAATTTGACAATTGTTGATCTGCTAAAGATTTCACCTCCTTGTGTTTCACGACTGAGACTGTTTAAATAGTCGTGGCAAGGATGGTGGGAGATATAGAGAGATAGCATAACACAGCATGTGAAGCAGCGTTGCATATTGTAGAACATATCTTGAGTTTGAAGTTTAATACAAGGATGTCACTTATTTCCATGTCTTGATCATTTATAAGTGAATGTGAGTTGAGTTGTTAGTATAGTCTAATTTCATGTTTTTAGATTTGAGTAAGAGTGAAGTGTTGATTGAAGACCAACTTACTGTAGACTCCATTCGTTGACCGGTTGAAGCGGCAAGGGCCCACCACCCAACAGAGTTCAGCATCCTTGTAGATTAGTTTTAGCATTTGATTTCAGTAGTGTGATTGTTAGACTAGTTGTAGCTTTGATTTCTCAATTTAATTCACCATCTCTAATAGCTTCAGATGATAGAACTATAGTTCAGTTTAGGATTTTCATTATATGATTGCTTAAGATCTTTACTTACTCTGTTTTTGCATATGCCCTGTGTTGAAACAGAGCTTGAATTTTTTCACCTTAAGACCAAAATTTTTGGTATCCTGGAGTCTTTGCTTTATCAAAATCTTTATAAAACAAATTTTTTTTCCCTACCTAACGAATTTGAAATACACTTGGGATTTATTCTCAAAAAAAGAATGATTGAGAATCAAATCAATGTACACTCCAAATACTTTTTCGAATAATATTCTAAATGAACCACAATAATAGAACTTAAGAATTTTAAAACCATATCGGGATATCGGAGTTCGCTATTTGATAATAACAAATTTCAATGCATAAGAAATCCCGATCTCCCGACCTCC